>OMNV01006822.1:77300-216612 GCA_900303265.1 Brotula barbata
AGTATATCATTTATATATATATATATATATATATACAGTATGTATATCGTTTGCAACTTGCACCATTTAAAAACATAGATTGATTCATTTAATATTTTTGCCCAACCAACCCCCGGTACTTGATAAAATATAAATGCAATACAGTAATAGCTCATTCCTGTAGTGGGAGTCCTTTAAGCTCATCTTGTTTTACTCCCACAGACTCAAAATGTCTCTGTTTATGTCGAAACTTGGGCTGGAAGTTGTCTGTGGTGTATACCAGAGCTTGACAGGGCTACCATGGCAGTAGTTGTCTGTTCCACGTCTCTTGGCGCTTTAGCAAAAGAGCAAAGGGTGTGTGTGTTTGTGCATGTGTGTGTGTTTAGCAGAGAAATCCCAGGAGTGATTTCATCTTAACGAACTAAAGGATCAGACTGCAGCCTCTCTCTCTCTTTCTGTTTGTGATGAATGAGGTTTTCTGTGATTCACAGAGCCTGTGTGCCAGAGGAATGCGGCCTTATCATCAAGTGATGAGAGAGTTTCAGGAGTTGTTTATTCTGAAAACTACAGATTTGTCATCTTGTGTGGTGATAAGTTTGTACTTAACATCCGATTCCTTAGAGGCATAGAATTCTGATTAAAATAATCTTGTATCATTTGTCCCTCCAAGTTTTGCTGAATGTTGTTCTTGTGTTGTACTCACTGTCTTTTTTTCCAGATAAGTTAAACACGTTCTGTGTAAAAGAGCACTTGTATCCTGTTTCTGAGAAACAGCCTGTTGTTTAGTAACACCTCATAACACCTCATTTGCTCACCCTAGCTCGGGGAGGTTTTTGTATTTTATAGTCCTAGCAGCAGCTTTTTTGTCAGGTTATATTTCCAGTTAATAGGTTAGACCTGCTTTCCATCTGTCAGCAACTAAGACTTGGGGTTAATTTTACTTTGAAAGTCTTTGAACCATTATAGCAACACGTGAATAAAGAACCGGTTTATCTAGTACAGTTTTGGACAGAACTCCTTCTGGTGGGTAAAAAATGGCGGAAGGTACAACTGCTCTAACAGAAACTAATGGAGAGCACTGTTAGTATTGCAGGAGGGAGGACTGAATGTTCTTCTTTTAATGCTCTACATACCTACCTGATCCTCACTCTTCTATGAAACCATGATAAATATTATATTATTCCTTTGGTCAAGTGACCAAGCTGTCCCGAGCACGATAAAACTAAATATTTACTTTGAACCGGACCGTTGTTGACGTGTGCGTAACAAGGTTTGTTCTGTGCTTAAAGGGAGTTCTCTCATGCTTGATATCTCGAACCACACCTGAGTGCCTGCTTTTCGTCACCATTATTCTGTTGATTTATTAATAGGCTAATGGTGGATATTTCTGTGCCTGGCCTATGTTAATATTTGTGTTATTTGCAAGTGAGATAAGCACCATGGTCAAATGTCTGCTCTGCATCATCCCTTTGCTCTCGACAAAAGGCGTTGCTGTAGCTTAATTATTCAGCTTATATATCTGGGGAAAAAAGGAGAAAAAAGAAAAAAAATCTGATATATTTTCCTCTTGTGTGTGTGTTTCCCGTACAGTGAAACGACCAATATCCCCCTCATTGCTTTGGGTCTGAAGGAGACAAAAGAGGTGGACTTTTCCACTCCATTCAAGGTACAGAAGAAGAATCTTTATATTACAAACAATGTTGAAGTTTGACGATTCATCCATTTTTATTTTGTCGTAATTTAAGTTATTCTTCATTCATTCAAACTGTCTGACCCAAATTAGCGGGGCAAATTTGAAAATGCTTTGATCAGAGCTGTTACTGCAGTAAATGGCTCTAATACATTGTGGAAGTTGTTCTGACATGGTTACTGTGGGGAAAAGTTATGCTAATGTGTGTATTGATAATGGTAAGTCATGTTCGGTCTTGTTTGTTTTTGACAGGACTTCATTTTGGAGCACTACAGTGAAGATGGGCACGGTTATGAAGATGAGATTGCAGATCTGATGGACCTGCGACAGGTACTGATGTATACACAGTGATCTCACATGTCATTAGTTAGCTTTCAATAAAAGTGGTCAAACATTAATTTCATTGTTTTTATCACAAAAGCACTGTGTACCTTCACCGATATAAATTCTTCATATGCATGTATCTGGGGACTTAATCTGATGCATTTTCTTTGTATCCTAGGCTTGCCGAACTCCAAGTCGAGAGGAGTCTGGCGTGGAGCTGCTGGCAAAATATTTTTGCCACCTTCCTCTTATGGAGAGCCGATTCTTTTCCCCCAACCACCAGAGTGGCATCTTTTTTACTTGGTAAGAAAAATACAGCTACAACAAGCACCTCATATTAAACAGAGCTCAAATACGTACAAACTGAATGCCTTTAAATGATATATAGAGCAAAGTAGTCCCAAAGGGTACTAATGGAATAAATAAATTTATAAGTATAAGAATTTAAAAAAAACCTAATTAAGTACCTTACAACGTACATCCATATAACAGCAGAAGGAGAAAGACAACACCCAAAAAATGAGAAACATTGTAAGATGGAAATAAGACACATAGCATTATATCCCTCCAGGTCTATATGTGAAAACAATCAATCACAAATACTCTAAAAAAGAGAAAATGCTACTCTGAAACATGATTTTTCATTAAGCCCACTGAGCAGCTAAGCATTGGCTGATTTTATCTGATGAATCCTCTTGATTCAAACTGCAGTGATGAACATGAAGCAGAAGATAAGATTAAGGGCTTAAAACTTCAGAGGGCTTTAGCAATAGAAGTGACGTGGAGATGGAGACAGACACAAACATACTGTATGGGTTGAATGTTGAAACAGCTTGTAGTTGTTTTTGCTCTACTAGACCAAAATATCACAGAAACACCATAAAACAGTGCGCTGTCTACATAACAGCTTCCATCTCCTTCCTCCAGGTACGACTCCTTTACCGGAGTACCCGTGTGCCAACAGAACCTGTCTCTAGAGAAGGCCAGCTTCCTCTTCAACATGGGAGCGCTCTACTCCCAGATCGGCACCCGCAGCAATCGACAGACAGTGGCTGGTTTAGAGGAGGCCATCTCGTCCTTTCAGAAAGCTGCAGGTAAGCTCAGAGAGAAGTGACTCACTGCTCAAGTCAAACAATCTTGAAAAATCGTCATTGGTAGCAAAAAAACACACAAATGCATTTTTGTCAAGTGTGAAAAAACCCATTGAATTCATTCCATTAAATGAGACTTTTTGTCTATAATTTAAACTTAAACTGCCATTGCATCTTCAAATATTTAAGACTAATTAACATAAGGCTTAATTGTCCGTGGGAACATGGGTTTCTGTTAATTCAGGCAATGGTAGAATTTGCTGATCTCCTCTAATGCTCTCATTGAAAAACTTCTCACAGTAGGTCCCTGTGATGAGTGATGGGAACAGAGAGCAAGAAAGGAATCTGGATAATAGAGAGGGAGTGACAGCACCTATGTTCGTCTTACAGGCTTGTCAACCGAACCAATTATATGTGAATTAACCCATCACTCTGGGCAAAACGATGCACCCTTTTTACCCCTCATGTTGCGAGCTCTTCAGCCACTTTGCAGCCATTCCCATAAGCGTATTGAAAATAGCATGAGCAGAACAGAACCGTGTTCCAGGTTCCTTTCTCTGACTCTTGTTCTTTAATTGATGAATGCTGTCAATCATCCCCTGTCAAGCCTGTCGTGAGGCTCAGCTCGAGAAAATCATCAATCAAATGAAATACTCCCCCAAACTTCAGATGCTTCGAGAAGCTCCCGCAGGTCTTGATACAATTACAACTTAGCATGAGCATTACACAGTAATTACAGCTCTGGGCTTGCCAACGGTTTGGTCTTGTTTCTGCGATGGCTGTAATTTCAGCTTGTATGGAATAAAACTATTATGCTCTTTTGAGGAACATTGTATGCAGTGGTGAAAACAGTAATAAATTAAGATGGGAGGTGCTTGGTGCAGAAGGGAACTGGCTGTGCTGTCAAGGCAGCTCACTGCCTGCTGCAGTGCCCTTTAGCAAGTAAACAAATGAGATTCATAGGAAAAGAGGAGTAGTAAGGGCAGACCCTAGATGAAGACTACTGAGGCAGCACTCTGTTATTAAACTGTCTACAAGTCCCTGCTGCCAGGTTTTTAATCTGTAAAATAAGAGGGAGGCGTTCCCAGTTGGAACACAGATGGTCTCATGGCTTCCATATAACATGAAAAATATCATTCAAAGTTTGTAAAAGGAGAGTGCTGACATCAATCCACCAGGGGGCCTGTATTCTCTTATTAGACAGTTTTTGGTTAAGGGTTACAGAAGTCAGGAAAGGAGAAGATGGTTTGACGTCACAATCAAATTACACTATCATTGAAATATCACAGATATTCAAGAAACATTTGAATAAGGCTTTTATTTTATGTTTCACAGAATCCACTTAAACCTCTACGAAAAAAATGATAACCAAAGCATCTATAGATTTTATAGAAAAGAATGAAAGATACAAGGAAGGAAGGAAGGTTGAGAAAGTGTTTCCAGGATAATAACATTGCTTAAAAAGTTGCTCAATCTCCCAACTGTTACAGGGAATCCATATATCGCAAATGAAGGCTTCCAACTAAAATAATGGATATCAATGCATGATCATTGGAAATTATAGTGATTTTACATGGAGCTGTGCTGACCCTCCTCCTCGTGTCCCAGGTATTCTGAACCATCTGAAGGAGACTTTCACCCACACCCCAAGCTATGACATGAGTCCCGCCATGCTCAGTATGCTGATCCGTTTGATGTTAGCCCAGGCTCAAGAGTGTCTGTTTGAGAGGACGGTCCTGCCTGGGATAAGAAACGTCTTCATGTCCCTCCTGAAATTGGCCCAGGAGGCTTCAAAGGTAAATGTTCTTTGATATATATGTAATTTATACATGTGTCCAATCTGGCTCTGACGCACAACAAATACATTATTCTCACTATAACATAATTTAGTCAAGTGCCGATAGATCAGAAGCTTCCATAAGAATCAGCATTAATGCAAATGTAATATAATAATGTCACTTCAGAGTCCTCCTCCCTACCAGTGAGTATATCTTCACCCGGGCTTTTAGCATTCTCTCAGTAACCCAATCTTGCTTTTCCTGCCAGGTCTCAGAAATCTACGATCAAGTCCACCAGTCCATGATCCAGACGCCAATCAAAGACAATGTCCCGTTGTTCTGGTCCACCGTGTCCCAAATGAAAACCAACCACTACCGATCCATGGCACACTTTTTTGTTGCCTCTGCACTACTGGATCACGATCGTAAGAAGAACTGTTTATTATCTTTGAAAGTTTACAACAGAAATGTAAATGCATCCATTCATCCGTCCGTTGTCACATTTTCCCCAGTTATGAACTGCCAAGTGTTCTCTTGTCTTAGTGCAGTAGCGTAGATATTGACATAAGGTACTAAGCAGTTGTGGGATTGGTGTCACTGGTTTAACCTTCCTGGAGAATCAGATCCCTCATTTACAGTAACTTTAGACGGCCGTATGAGTAAGTTTGGTCATCCTAGGCTGGGACTGAGCCACAGTGAGCCACAACATCATTACATAACAGCTATTTCCAGACTCACGCACTCACAGACACACTCGCACACTGTTTCCCATGGTAAAAAAAGACACTAGACAGTAGGAAGGACCGAACGGGAACAAGACTAAATGGAAAGGAAAATTTCTCATTTGTTATTATTTCCTTCTTATTTCTGCTGATTCTGTATTTTACTACAAAGGATTTCACTGACTTGCATCTGAACACATTATCTGCACTTATTTTATTCCATATTTACAACATATTGTGTACACACAAACATGCAAGAAAGCTGGTAAATGTGCAGAAACTTCAAAGTGAGGCAGAGGATAGCTGAGTATGTTGTAATGTATAGAGGACGGTTAGTTAGGCTCTCTGAATGAGACAGGACTGAATGCATGCAAATTGGAGCGAGACAACTTTGGCAGCTCGTTAACGGATTCCTGTATGAATGAGGAGAATCGTGCAATTAACCACAGGATTGTTAAGAGAGGGTGCGACCGAGAAACGACACAGAATGAAGAGTGCTTTTATAAATTCATTAACACAAACCCTGTTTAATAAACACTGAGGGTAGTCTCTATGGAGCAGAGTGGTCAGGTGATGCCTTTGGAAAAAAAACACAATACTACTTGTTAAATCCAGCTCCTTACATGTAAACATGTTATTATTATATTATGTTGTTTTAACAGATTATTATTCTTTTATTATCAGATTATTGTAATCTTTTCCCTCTGATATTTCTTGCCAACATTCTTGCTCATTGCATCCTGGCACTGTCTGGTCATTCTTTTCAAAGTTAATTTTCCTTGTATAATTGTTGCCTTCTGCTCTCTTGGTCTCCAGTGGGTCCAAATGATGACGAGGACCAGCAGGAGAAGACTTTGTCTCAGGTCTATGATCACCTCCCTGATGGATGTTCTGCTCTGGACATTCTGAAGAAGAGAGATGAGCGTACACGTATTGGTAAGCGCAGAGGATGTTAATATGAAGGGTTAATTAGCAAAAACAGATAACTCTGTTTTTATAAAATTGCAAAATATTTGATACAGTTTTATTCAAATATAATTTGAAAATTAGAATATAAAAACAGAGCTTCACTGTTTTTGCAGATAAACTCGTCATATGTATTTTACAAGCTGGCCGTGATCCAACTTTTGCACTTGTTGCACAGTCGGACTTCTGCTCCTCCCATCCTAATTTTTCCTGGCTCTCCTCAGGTCAAGCTCACATTCGTCGAGCAATCATGGGCCATGAGGAGGCGTTGAGGATCTATAGTTTGTGCAGCCATTTGAGCGAGCTGGTGGTCCTGCAGGAGATTCTTAAGGCCAGCCACCAGCGCTCACTCAACAAGTACGCAGAAAACGATTGTGAGGATGAATTTGCTGATTACGTGGAGGCCCCGGACATCATCTGTGAGTTACTGTACCAATAACAACCGAAATATGCTTCTGAAAAAGACATGAGTTTAAAATAGGGCAGTATGTAGTACAACAAGAGAGGAGATAAATCAGGACAATTGTAAGTTTTATTGGAGTCTCCATTAACTGTTACCATGGTGACAGCGCTTCCTCTTCCTGGTTGACCTACAATTTGGCACCATTCGCTTTCATGTCACCATAACAAACGCATGACAATGACGTTATACTGTGTTGTTTTAAAAGGGTTGTTTCTCAGGAAACAGTTTGCAAAAGCCTGCTGTGTTGTCTGCCACACCTCTACACAGTAATCAGCAGAGATAAGCCAGGGTTATCTCCAGGTGCAAATGACATCATGTAGACAGTGTTATGTCTCTGCATGTCACGAATGTGACAGTTAACACTGTCAAATGACAGCAATGTTGTTTTTCTTCTCTCTCCCTTCAGCTAAAACTGAAAATAAAGCAGAAATGGAACTCCCTGCCACCACAAAGGTGAAAGTCACTGACTTTTTCCAACGACTGGTATGTGGGTTACTAAACCTTTTCCACTAATGTAGCCTATTTCATATAAAGTGGCTGGTTTATTCAGGATATGACATGAAATGACTCTGGATTTGTGTTTATTTGGCTGTAAAGTTTCAAATCATACTTCCTGTTTGATACCCAGAGTTTTTCTTGTTATTCCTGAATACAAACAATCACGGATGAGTCTCCCGGAAGCTTTGGCACTTTTGAACAGTTCCCTGTATAAAGTCCTCACTCACAGCCAAAGCCTCCTGGACTTTCATCCACACACACAAATGCAACACTAACGACTGACAGAGGTGCTCTGGTCTGGTCCTGCTATCAGCTGCACCGCGGTTATTTTGGTCTGCGCTGAGAAAGCAGGATTGTGACATTGCCAAAGAAACCATTAAAATATAGTGCTGCTGTCGTGGGGAGGAAAATCCCTGTAAAGTTCAGATGTTCATAACTCGATAGAAGCACTGTACTCTGGTACCGATCTCAGATTTACATGGCAAATTCTTACTGGGATATCCTGTGTCAAAGTGAAATATTACTATATTTTTCACAGGATTTTGGTGGTGGCTGAGGGGGGTTATTGGCTTTATTATCAGTGCTCTTTACTGTTTCTGACACTCTTAATGAGAACAATGATCTCTGATTTTGGGGGACATTTGTAGATTTGAGAAGTCAAAGACTTTAAGTGTATAAGTGGGTTTCTTTACAAAGGTGGTAAGAGACACAAAAACAAGAAATACCAAATACATTTGTGATTTAAAAACAAAACTAAAACATAAACAACAACCGTTAAACTGGCAATCAGAAATACAACTAATGGGAAAATAGTAGCATGAATGGCAATAAGACAGTAAACCTGCATTATGTGTGTCATTTAAAGTTTTTCATTCAAAATGAAACATTAACTAAATTTTCTCAAAAAATTTCCCACTGTACATCACTTAGTATCAGAAGTAAGGGATTTATTACATTTTATATATATTCTTTAATAAGTTTATTTTACAGGTTCATTTCCATGCAAATCCTGGTTTTGTTCCTCTGGAGTTTACAATGTGTAACAACAGAATAAGCGTCAAATCCTCAATGAACTTTGTTGCAATTAAGTGATGAGTTCACGAGTCAGAGTTGAATGTTACAAATGACAGGAGAATATTCTTTTGATAACTAAGCTTGTTCATCTCCTGTTTTAAAATTCTCTCACTATGACTGACTGCATCCATGATAAGAATGTTGAGACTCAATTCGTCCACAATGATCAGAGAAAAGTGAAATCCAGCGCTAGCTTTCCATCTGACCACTGGTGAAGATGAACAAGAATATATATGATAATACTTTCCTTAAACTTATGTTGCATCACAGGCACCATATACAACATACAATCATAAAAATGTAAAATAAATAATATCAAAAGGGAAGAACGTGCTTTTATAGTTAAGAACACACACTTAAAAAGGGAAGCGCACACACCCTTGCTCTAAGAAACATGCTTTAGTTTGTTGGATCTCTGATTGAAATAATGCAAATAAATCTCTGAAACAAAAAGCATTTTGACAAATGAGCATTTAAAGATGACATGAAAAGGAAATCAGATTATTTACAATCACAAATTACAGAATTGTCATTATTCCAAGGTTCATCCTCCTAAAAAAAAATGCACAAACCTGAAAGTAACCCCATCATCCCCCCTTTTCAGGGTCCTCTGTCATTCTTCACAGCCAAGCAGCGGTGGACGGCTCCACGGTCAGTAAGAGTCTGTCCAGAAGACAGAGACCTGGGCTTCACCCTGAGAGGAGAGCCCCCAGTCCAGGTGGTTTCCTTGGACCCCCTCTGCTCAGCTGCTGTGAGTTAGCCTACATACCTTACCAATGAGTGAACAGGGGAATCTGAAGGAGCATGAAGATGATGTCTTTCAGTTGGTTTTCATTAATTCAGGATGGTATGAAAGACAGCTTGACTTGAAGAATATTCTCGAACAACAGAGATAATCTGTTGTGGCAAATATAGCTCAGTCATTTTAAATGGTTAAAATGCCTTTTGAAGGACAAAAGCAAAGCAGTGCTTCACAAAGGAATGTTACTGATTTTTGTTATTTCATTTGTTTTTTGCTCCGTAGCGTCTCTCATTAAGCACTGCTGATCTGTAGTTTCACACCGAGAAATGAATAACCAGGATTTGACCGCAGGGAGGAGTGGTTTTGTCTTCAGTCAGATGTTCAGTTCCACTGGATATCAAATATGTTCAGAATACACAGTCTTATCTCCCCTCTGGACCTTTGACAAATAAAGTAATTCTTGGAAACCAAAACAGAGTTCAAATTCAAAGAATGCATAGAGATGCCCCTCCTTCTTCCTCTCAGCCCCTCTAGCCACTAATTTAATTGAGAAACAGAGATTATTTGCTTTTTGCAATCCTTTAAGTCTGGCAACTCATTTAGAGGCTCTAAAAAAGAGACTACACCTTGCAATCTATGCAAAGAAAGAGATTAGTAGAACATAAGCCTAAGTAAGTCAAACGCTGTATAACTTAAATAAGGCTTTCAACTGGATTATTTCAAAATGGACTGGTTCTTGTGTGTTGACGTGACCCTGGTTAATACGGATCAAGTTATCAGATACGGGAATAGCTGATGAAGATAAGACAGGCTCCCACAGCAATGAAACAATGTGCTACAGAGACAGAGAGAGGGACAGAGAGACTTTACTGCTTTACTTTGTTTTGGATTGCTGAGACTTAATTACAGCCAAACTGCCTGCAGGTTGTTAGTGAAAGTACAGTAGGTGAACCTCTGTCGGTCACCATTCGGAGAAACCTTCAGTAAATATTTACCTCGTTGCTGCAGTATGTGGACATTTCACTGGGCCTTATCTGTAACCTCTGTTCTTGCTTTTCCTCTTTATCGGATTTCCAGGCTGACGGGCTGAAAGAGGGTGACTGCATTGTTGCCGTGGGTAACACAGACTGCAAATGGATGGGTGTGAGTGAGGTGATGCGGCTGTTGAAAGATGTGGACGAGGAGGGGATTGACATCCAGGTGGTCACCGTCATGGACAGCAACTCTTCCATGGTATGCCGCTCTTTTCTTTCCTCCTATTACCTCAGAGGATCTGTTTGGTTCCACTGAATGACATATGGTGACAGTAAAATTGGTCTCTGCAGCAGACGGCTTCAGGGCATTGTTAGCTTTAGATTTCTCCTTTAAGTTAGGGAGTCTTGCCAGTTTAAACATCTGTATAAATCTATATGGTTTCCCATGAGAAAAAGCTGTTTGTATTTTTTACTGTGTGCGAACGAGGTTCCAACTGTGTCTGAGATGTCGCAGCCGTTTTCACAGATAGTTAGAAGAAGCTATTTACTCAAAGCATAACCTAAAGGGTATACGTCAAGCAAAATGTGTTGACTAACTGACCCAACTCTCTAACTGACTCTCTCTCTGTCCAGCCTTCTAAGAGTGCTACCTTCTGTGGAAACCTGCCCAAGACCTACTCCATGATTTGCCTGGCCCACGATGATGATGACAAGAGCCCAAAATCACGCAAAGTGACCAAAAAACTATCCTTCCTCAGCTGGGGTTTGAAGAATAGGCTCAAGAGCACCAGCACCCACAGCCTTCCCACCGATGACCACTCTGGCAGTCTACCTTGGAATAAACCCTGCCCCACCTTCCCAAGCTCCAGTTCCTACAACGACAGCAGCCTCTACTGAGCACACGTCACAGTACGCATGTTGAGCCTACTATGGCTGTAGTACGGTATCTGTGCTGTACCCATACTGGTCCTGCCAGTGCATCTTGGTTTTCCACTGGAATGCTGAGCAGCAGTGTATGTAGCTTGAATGCCACCAGTATAATGATGACATTTCCATCAGCTTCTTTGCCAAGTGGCTGGTCCAAATGTTGTACATGGTGCCTGTGTGGGTACATGGGTGCCTTCCCAGCAGTTATCTGAAGTAACTGAACTACACAAAAAACATAATGGGAGAATATTCTCCACCTTACCAGTATGTGTGCAGCACAGTGGGGAAACATACTTCTTATCATTCCAGTGTATACATGCATATAGCTGAAACTAACTAGACTTTTACTGCCATCTGAGTAGATTTTCTTGAAGTAACCAGGTGAATTGAAGGATTAAAATTGTATTAACAGAAACACTGTTGGTTTCTTCTGGACTGCGAGGTGGCAATTGTGTCGTGGTCACTTCTCAGATCACAGTAGGAGTAACCGCCTGTGCAAGATCGCAGTTTGGAAAGCACCCATGTTCTTTATTTACCAGTTGCAGTTAGCTGATTTTATATTGGAGTTTAGAATAATGAATATATACATTTCTGAAATAAATGTTCTTATAATGAACTTTGTTTAACAGCTATTGGGAGAAAATCGATCGCACTTAAACCATGCAGTTGTTTTCCTGGGGTGGGTTGATGAATGCAATGCGCTGTAAGCTGCTGAAATCATGAGTCTTTGTTATGTTTTATGTCATTTTTGTAGTTGTGAGACAGCCTTTGAGGAATTTTGTTTATGGTGAGTGCCATCCTAGGGACACCGCAGAAATGGACGTGTCACTCTGTGAAGTTTGCTTAATGTGCAGGTTACACCAAAAACCAAAATGCCTCTGGCTCTGATATCCCAGGTTCCACCATCTGGCCCTATTTTATCAGTGCTCTCCTGTGGTTTGCCTATTTGTAACAAGAGCACAACCTGTGTGTCTCTGCTAATGTGAATCTTGTCCTAGTTGAAGGTTATTCTGTCTAAAGAAGGGAAGACTATGGGAGGACTGCAGTACATAGTACCAACTTGTCACAGGACTGTGACTTCGATCAAAGACCACAGTCACGTTTCCTCTATGTGCCTCTACCCATGTTCTTCCTAAATACACTACATTTTACTGACACATGACAGTGTTGGTCTATCTTTTTATCTACAAAGTAGATTATTATACACATTTGATAATCAAATTATTTATGTCATAAAAACACACAAAATTTATATATATATATATGTATGTGTACCTGTAGGTTTGAGATGTAGTTTGTGAATGAAGTTGTGAATTTTTTGCACGTTGGATCTCTGTGGTTGTCGGAATGTATTTTGCCAGGCTTGCTTAACCTCTCGGTGAATTTATAAACTGGAATATTGTTGTGTATGTAATGATGTTTTAAACTGTAAATGTGGATTAATGAACGCGTCACAAATGTTAAATATTTCCTTTCATATTGAGGAATCGTTTGTTTGATTTAAAACCAGCAACACTGAGGAGATTTAACACCATTTACTGTGTCTTCTTCACTTAATATGTTGTCTTAAGTGTCATTTATGCATAATAAATAAGGAAACATTTAGGTTTATAACAAGAATGTAGTTGATTTGTCTATTGGGGAGTTAATTCTAGAGATGCATTAACATACACACACAAAGTTGTAGACTGCTATGTAAAATAGTTCAGGTGGCCGCTTGATAGTTCGTCCGGTGTCAGTGCTTTGTTTGAAAATGTTTCGTTTTGTCATATATGTATGTTTATAACTGAAATCTCAATAAAAGGGGATAAATACAAAATTCATAGGACTACTGTCTTAAGTTTTGTTCTGTGTGTTCTGTGTAGAGTCACTGGGTTAAGGAATGATTGGAATGACGTCTGACCAAGGCCCTCAATAAGGCAACACACACCAAGTCAATGTCGGTTTGTTTTTCACTGTGGGAGTCTGGTCTGAGCTCACATGACGTCCTAATCCACCATCATGAAACCGAGAGAAAAAATACCAAACTTTGTATCAAGATACATAACTCAAAGAGTTAACAGTATAATGAAATTGCAGCAACACAAGCAGATCGTGCATAAGAACATAATCACATCCTCCTTACCAGCTCGATGAAAAAATTCCATAGGCAAATATTACATGTAAAGTGGAAGATATATTACATCATTGTATTTGGAAATATGCTAAGATACAAAAGTTCCAGAAATTCCAGACATACATGAGCTCATTGTAGATTACTTTGAATAAACAAATAGCCACATGCCTAAGATGTAAAAGATCTCTCAGCCTTAAAGTGGTGCGTAGTGGACCAGAAAATCAGTGCACTGTACTGATAATCTGCATTATCCAAGGTGACCTTTTGTTAATAAATCAGTGAGTTTAATGTCTCTGGAAGAACGATTTGCAAGACAGGTGTCTGCTACTTACCACCAATCCTGACAACCAAAACTGTATTGGACTGTAATATTCTGTTGTTTCACAGCAAAAAGAAGACAAGTAACATTATTTTTTACATATTGTAGCAGTCTATTTGCTTAGCAAAATCTTGTTTGCTAGAAAATAAAAGCCATTTCAAAGATAATAAAAGAAAGAGAATTGAGAAACTGTTTTTGCGATATTAAAAATACATTAATTTGAATGAATTAATAATTTATTATGTATTGTTTTTTATTCTTATTTTTATTTTTATTTTTTTATTTTTATTTTATTTTTATCCCACTCATTAAAATATAATCCGTAAACCAATTTTTCGATATTGTCAGAAGAAAGAAAGAAAGAAAGAACGAAAGAAAGAAAGAAAGAAAGAAAGAAAGAAAGAAAGAAAGAAAGAAAGAAAGAAAGAACGAAAGAAAGGCGAGTACGGTATCACCAAATGGAGCGACACTGCCCCCTTGTGGCTGCTCTTTGGTAGTCTGTACTGGTGGCGTTGCTATGATTACTTAGGGAGTCTTTGATTGGCTTTTCTTTTCAATCTCAGCCAATCAGCGCTGCTTTTATTTCAGTGTGTATTCTGGTGAAGGAGCGTCTAGATACGAGGAACCCTCAAGCCTCCGCCAGCCTGTTGAACGGAACCGATAAAGAGAAAAACGTTGCCAAATCCTTTCAGGTTTGAACAGGGTGAACTATTCAAAACACCGCAGAATGAAAAGAGGCTTTGTTTTGTACATTTAGTTGACAGAACGCGGGCTAAACGAGTCGAAGTGTCGTGAACGAAGAAGAAGAACGGAACCAACGAATCAAGCCGCCAAAGTTCGGTCACTATGCACAAATTCAGCTTTAGGAGGGAGAAAGACAAGGAGTTTGTGAGTTCCACTTCTTTTTTAAGTCACCTAATTCACCTGAATTCGCCCCTTCTGTACGTACTGTTTGTTGTAGCTGTTAGCCGCTGAAGTATAGCTAATTTGGTTGAGTTACTTTTTCAGAAAACTAAAGAAGAAGACATTTAATTTATCCTACATATCCCCATAGCTACACTCATAGGGAGTGGTCTCCTGGGTACGTTAATTGGTAAAGATTAAAGTTAATGAGTTAGCATCTTAAACTCTGGTAACCATCAATTGGTCTACAATCAAAGTTTTCAAAGATATCAAAAAGATACAAAATATTTGTACAAAATGATACTTGAATACTAGAAAAAGGAATTAAAAGTTCCGACTCTTAAAGAAGTATGGGATTCGTAATAGACTTAAGGAGTAGTCTTAAATCAGAACTTACTATGTTTTATGCCTATTCTTTGTGGCATAATCACTTATTAATCAATAATTATGTTTATTTACTGTAATTATAGATTTGTGTTTATTAGATACCATAATTGTTTATAGCAACCCAAACATTTCTTATACCCAAAATGTTCTTAAATGCTTATTTCCATATATGTTTTGTATTGTTCTATTTAATGCTTCTTAACCTTTTATATCCTTTTATATTATGCACCTGCACCATTAAAATCCCTTAAAATTGTTTCCCCTATCGAACGTACAGATTTACCCAGAATGCATCCTGATATAATTGGTGTTTTTGCAAACTGAGCATAGCTATTGAATTTAAACCTAAACCCAGTGATTATGAAGATGGGTTCATCGGTGTTTGTAACTAACCGACCTCTTTGCCTTCATGTCTTTGTGTTGTGTAGAGCCATATAGCTCATGGTTTGATCCCAGCTGCCTCCATAGCCCCCAAGCCCGCTGTACCTCGTACCCCACCCCCTCGCAGCCCAGACCCCTCACCTGAGAGACCCAGGTACATAATGTTTTCTTTTTTTCTACAACAGTTTATTTCCACGTTTGTCTCTGTTGTACTCTCGCTTCTTTTTTACATCTAAATATAACACCCAGCATGTAATTATTTGGAAGATAAAATGGGAATTGATCTTTACCAGCTCGTCGGGTTTGTTTATTGCCGTTGAATCAATCCAGAGGAGACTTTCTCATCCACTTTATTATCCACAGTGCATTGATTTTTTAGATAAGATAACTGAGGGGCAATTCTGTCTACAGTCTACATCAGTAACGCCCTATTGCTAGATTGGCCTCAGGTATATCCAATTCTCTCCGGCTACATCGCTTACGGAAGATACTCTGTATGTGTCTGTCTTCATTCTGTCCTCGGGCAACATTGTATGAGTAAATTGTTTTAGAAATACAGTAATACCACCTTTCCAAGTCACACAGTGGCAAAGAATTGACTTTTATATTTTAGCGTTTAACTTCATTATTTTGTTTATTTGTTTACTGCTCTTTGTTCTTGGTTATTATTTGTTTTAAAGTTCCATATTTTTCCCTCAGTATTTCAGTGGTTGTTGTTCTGAAGTATATTTTAACAGTGGGTAGTTGATGCTGGCAGTTAAATGTAGCCGTTCCCTCCAGGTTCATGTTGAACAATTTGGTGGATGTAAAGTGAAATCTATTGAAGTTTTTCAGAAAAACTGAAAGAGGAGAACTCAGTTTTGACTTATATGACACCTCAAAATTACCAACCAAAGTATGAAAACAGATTTTATGAACATTTATGTGTCTTGTGCTTGTGTTGGAAGTAGTGTCTACCTCTTCGCGTATGTCTTTCATCTTTCCATGTACAGGTCAGCCCTAGCAGCAGCCATCTTGTCTTCTTCCCTCACTGGACAGACGTGGGCCATCCCTGCTGCCAGGCCAAGAAATTACTCTGAGAGCATCCAATCAGAGTCCTTCATATCAGAACCAAACCTCAGCGCAGCACTTTACACCCGGTAAACCACCTATCAGGTTTAAGTCACATTTAGCCTTGTTTTTGGGAAATAGAAGTAAAGTATCGTAAAGTATCATACAGAATTGATATGAGCTGAAGAGCTGTCCTAACAAATTAGAGGTATGCAGCAGGTAGCAAATACTTGATATGTGCTTATGATGAGTATATACAAAATGTATGAGATAAAGAAAAATCAAATACATTGAAAACTTTTTATGACTAGATGTATTGTAGTTGGTCCATGCAGGAGAATGAAAATATTACCACAGAAAATATTTTGTTTTTGTAATCTACATTTCTGGTAGTGATGAAACAGAACAACAATTAAGCAATTTAAGAACCTCAGGCAACATTTTTGAATCTAAAAAACACGAATAGCATGAATAATTGCAACCTATCTGAAGTAAACTGATGCCACCTTATCAATAATGGTCAATCAATAATAATACGTAAAATTACCACTTTAGATTAATAATTGACAACTTAACACTTAAACTGCGTGCTGTTCCTTTTGATAGATATTTATTCATCCCTGCATATGTGTAATTCTTTTCAGATTTCCTTCCTATAATTATTTAGAAATAAACACAGGAAGTCAAAATTACAGTGCAGTGAGATGCTTTATTGACGTAGGCCCTGTTTTTTTCTGCCATCCATCTGAGGAATTTGTGTCCTAGTGCATCTGAGAATATTCATCCTAACTCTACATTTCATCATATAATTTTGTGTAAATGTAAATTAACCTTTCCATTTGGTAAGAAAAACGTGGCATTTTCCAAAATGTCTAAGTTAGGCAGACTGAAGACTGAAAGACTGAAAAGTAGCCTAACCTCAACAGAGTTTAAAAGAATAGAATCACTCACCATGCTACTGGTAAACAGCTAATTTTCCTGTACTTTTACTTTCTCTCCTTAGGGGAAGATGGTCAGAAGATTTGGATAGCCAGCCGCATCTGCCCTCTGGTGACCACACGGAGGAGGAGCTGGAAGAGGGTGACAAGGAGGAGGAGGAGGAGGAGGATGAGGAAGAGGACAGGGAGGAGCATGTTTACCAAACTCTGGATACACAAGTGGACCATTCAGATACGGAACAGGTCTACGCCCTTCCACTAAAACCTAAGGTGGGATTCAACAGAAAGATCATAGAGTATTTGTTGTGGTATCAAGTGCTGACTTGAGGGTTGGCAGTTTCAATCCCAAATGTAAAAATCTGAACATTGAAAGTAGATGAGAAACAGTCATTGCTGTTCAAAGCAACTAAAAAAAAACCTCCTACTGGCTGTGTTTGGCAGCTTCCAGTTATGAACATGTGGATACATTCAGAGAAGAAAGACGCTCTGTTTCTGTTTTTCGCATCAATAGTATCCCAGCTGGTTTGGGACTGAAACTGGTTATTCTCCTGCCATATGCTGTGTAAAGTAAAAAATTACATCAAATGTTTTTTACCAATTCATGCTGTTTCTGTAAGAAAGTATATTTAATGCTATTCCATCCTGATCCACTGGGAGTCTCTGTCTAGTCACAGTTATACTCAGAATAAAGTCACTGGACATGTTGTGAGGCTTGTGCTATTTAAAAGAGGTCTGTGTGGGTTATCGTTGACATTGTCACTGTTTTTGCTTCAACTGTGGCAACTCTGGACTTTGTAGTGCTGAGTGACTGTTTGAGTTTAATGCATATCCTGGTAAGTGCCCTGATTAGTGTTGTTGAGGGTGTACTGTAATTGTTACCCCTTACCAGTGATGGGTTTTCTCTGTTTGGCACACAGCAACATGATTAATGGAACTTCTTTCACTATGCCACATTACATGAATTAGCAGTATTTGCAAATGATGCTCTCAACAGTTGAGGCAGTGACAACATGGCCTCTTTGTGCCTCTCTGAAGGTTTCCTAATGTGCACATGGAGAGATGTTGCTGTCAGACCACAGCTTAAGCTGACACATCTAATCCTAAATGGTTTGTCCATCGACCATATACCTGAAGCGTCTTTGTCAGTATCTGGCATTACTGTGTCCTACTTGAAGTTGTGCCCACTTAAAGTCAAGTAAATTCTGTAGTCCTCTTTGAGATACTTCTTCTTGGTATCCTGTAACTGTATCCAGCAATTTTACAAAATGTCATCATTTTCAGGTCATTCATGTCTGAACTAGGTCACAGACATAGTGTTTTTATTTTGATAATATTCTGGAGATATTTGGCATTTGTCTTTGAATGGATGCTATGGATAAACGTATCTTCTGGATTCCCATTTTTATTGTAGAATGTGCTCGGCTATAGTATGCTTGAAAATCCATTTTCCTGTAGTACGGTTGCTACACTATTAAATGATACACGAGCAATTTTAGAAAGTTACACATTTTTCATCTTGTCTTTCCTTGGGCGTTCTGTACAGTTACACATCACTATTTCAGGATAATGCATTCAGTATGATGCAGCCGAATACAATATCAACCTCAGTGGCTCCAGATGTGGAAGTGGAGTTAAATTAACATATCCCTGACTGATCATAAGCACAGAATGCGATGATTTATTGCAGGACCTTTGGATTGTACTGTGTTAGTGTGCACAAAATAAACCAGTAACTCGCTGTGGAGGCCCATCTTAGAATTTAGAAGTGTGATGGATTACCACACAAATCGGGACTGAAGGAAATATCAAGCTCAGGCAGTACAAATCTAGTAGACCGCAAAGAGATAAAACATCCACTAGCTTTGCTCATTTCAGCATGTGCATACAAATTTGTACTAAACAATTAACAAATAAACAATTTTTCTTTCTTTCTTTCTTGTACTTGAATGACACTGATCTTACCATGATGACTCCACCATGCCTAACCATAAACATGCTGACAGGGTCTTATTGTCCTCGTCATACAGTGGCCCTTTCCTTTTAGATGACTCACTCACTGTCTCCCTGTTTGTCTGTCTGTCTGTCTGTATGTTTTGTCAGTCTGTTTCCCAGACCAGTCCCGTCCATCTGACTAAACCATCTGCAAGAAGCATACCCTCTCCAGGTAGTGACATCTCATTCTGCTTTATTTCCACTGACATTGGAAATATTTCATGAATTAATGGCTCATTTTTTCTGATATGAATTAATTGATAAATAGTGAAATGCACTTTCTCATCAACACTTTTAAATAGGCCTACATTCTGACCTCCTCTGGTATGATGGGCATACACGCGATAGGGTTTTGCTATCTTCTTTGCAACAATCGGTTTTTGGGGAGAATGTTATACTTTACTTTTTCCCTGGTGCCATTAGCTTTGGGTAATGGCTGCAGACATCTAGGGACAGAGAAGTCAAACAGCAGGACAGCAACTTGTTATTGTGTGAACAGTTACTGAAAAAGGATGCAAAGACTGTGCAGTTTGTTGTGAAATTAGGTCATTAAATAAAACTTACAGAACACATCGGGTTCAACTGTTTCTTTATCGTGTCAGGCTTGTACTCATTTAGTCACGCTTGATTTTTCTCCTGTCCCAGATTTCACGCAGGGAACCAGCATCGGGTCTCTAAACGCTAGACATCATTCATCTAAGAAGAAAGCTTCCAACAGGGGAAGTTCTGAGAGTCTGGGAGAAGACGTGTCGTGTAGGTGGACTCCGTCAAATTGCCTATTTACTGCTCTCTTATCTTCTATTTATTGTTCTGAATATTTTTTAATGCCTTGTTGCTTGTAGTTTCTCCTCATGGATATCAATCCACATCCTCCTCACACATTTTCCCACAGACAGCCATAGACCTACTGTAGCTCTCACAGATAATGGTATATTCTGCACTGTACCTGACTCACCACTTATAGTGTCTGTCACTTCAGAGGCTGAAGAGACTCTTCTAAAACAGAACAAATTAATCTCTTAAAACAAACAGGCCAGGTCTTGTTTAATAAAAAAATCCATTAACTTTTATGCCTAAACATATAAGTGAATTTACCATTCAAAGCATGCGGACGGAATACAGCTTAATTCTAATTCTTTATGAAAAATTACACCGATAGCATCTTTTGGCTATCGTTTGCATTTAATTCAATATATACATTTCATTGTACAGCAGATTATATAGACTATCACTATAGATATAAACTGTAGACTGTATATAGCATTGTTATTTTATCTTTTCCTTCTTTCCCTCTTCTTTTGACTCTATGTGAAGGTTATGGTTGTGCCCCCCTTGTTGGGGTTTCTCTCTCTGTGTGTTTGCGTGTGTACATAACTAGACAAAATGGGAACAGCCATATTCAGTGTATTTCTATTAGTTGAACGTGATGCCTTATTAGACGAAAAAGCAAGAAACACATTTGTTCTGTATCCAGTATGAAAAATACTGTCTATTATGAGTGTCTTTAAGAGTATATCTGTAATTTGTCCTGGTCCCCTTCATCTCTGTATTATTGTAGTTCTATAATATAGTATATAATGCCATTAAACATTTTTAACACTGCCTATTTTAGTCAAACAAACCAAACCAACTGTCAGCCACTCCAGCCAACCCACCCACTTCGATGTGCAGAGGGAGGTGCTGAAGCAGGGCGTGCCAGCTCTACCAGAGAGAAACATAAGGATGGAGGAGCACAGGCTTCTAGAGGAGCGACTGCAGCGTCTGGAGCAGGAGCTCAGCCACAGCCAGGCCTCCTCAAAAAGGACTCCACCTGCAGGTGTAGTAAAGGAGAGAGTTATAGACAGGATCAGAGGGGAGAACAGGAAGAAGACAGGAAGAGAATGAACAGTGACACAGCAGGAAGATGTGTGGGGAAAGGGGGTGAGGAAATGGGAGGATTGAGAGACTGAAAGCAGACTAATTACTGGAGCTCAACTATCAATCCTGCTAGTGAATGACTAATTCTGAGTCGCTTCTCAACACTGCATAACACATTAATCTCTAACACAACAATCTCACTACCCTCCGGGCATTCTGCCACTGGTTGGTCATTTTTCAATTAGATTTCAGTCCTGTGTTCCTCCCCTTCCTCCTTTTTTTAGATATTGTTCAAATTCTGGATAATATGATGACGTAATGACTTAAAATGCAGTGAGTGAGTTACGGTCTCTGTGTGCTGTTGATAGCAGGCAGCCAGGCAGAGCTGCAGATGTTGAGACAACATGCCCAGGAGCTGGTGGATGAAAATGACGCCCTCAAACTGACAGTTCATCGTCTAAATGTGGAGCTGAGTCGCTACCAAACCAGGTTCAGACCATTGTCCAAACAGGAGGTACGACAGAGACCAGGGGCTATAAGAAGTTCACACACACATTCTACATTTAAAGTCTGTGACAAGCAATGCATTTTTATAGATTTGGAACTTAGTAGTCTTAGGTCAGAAGCAAGGAACGCCATTAAAACGGAGGCCATGTAGCCATAAAGACATTACATCGTATAGGCCTACAATATAACCTTACAAAACACTAATATATGGGTATTACCTATCGCCTATTCTTGGTGCTCTCTGGTACTGGTTGGTGTTCCAATCCACTTTGTTGAAACAGACATTGCAGTATCATTAGATTTTGTCGTGTAGAATTCTATATCTGTCCCATCTCATGGACGCTTTTGGAATTCTTGTTTCACTATTGTGCTGGTGTGATTGTTCAGTGAGCACTTAGGGGCCTTTCTTCTCCTTTTCTGAGACAAATACACTGATATCCACAGTTCACAGTTGATTCAGCTGAGCACAGCGGCAGACATCAATTTCCGCAAATTTGTGTAAAATTGCTCCTTTAGGAACCCAGTTATTGTTGTGTCTAAATCAAGAAGCTAGCAATCTACATCTACAGCTTTAACCAGAATAAACAGGCTTATTTAGAATTTAACTTTTTACAGTCATATGTGAGTATAATCCCAAAGTTAGATATCAACCATTTGATGTCATGACATCTGCTGGGGTTAATTTATTGCATTCAGATTGTTTGAAAGACAAAAGTGTCTCAGTCTGGTGTTTTTAGACATTACAGATTTCTTTTGTGAAACTGGGAGAGAGTTTTTTGTACAATCCACAAGTTGTTACTGTTAAGAGATAAGATAAGATGAACTTTATTGATCTCATACCGGGGAAATTTGCATGTTACAACAGCTCAAAGGACAGATGGTCGAGGACAGATGTTGGTATGAGGTGTAAATACTTAACGACTCTAATCAGCGGTTTTTGACCAGAAGGTTGTGGTTTGGTCCCTCAGACTGGCAGAAAAAATTCAAGCTGGCAGGTGAATAACATCCGTCCCTCACCAACCACAGTTAAGAAACCATGACTCCCCAGCTGCTTCAGTAGACCTGTTCGGTGGGCAATGGTGCCGGACTCTGAAACAGGCTGTATTTGTTAAAGAAAGCATTTGTCGTCAGCAAAACTGACCCTGGATGAACCTTGTGTTCCTGGTATCTGTGCTGCATTGTAACTGTAAAGAGGAATGTCACATTTTATTGAAAAGCTGAAGACACAGCAACGTCCCCAAAAGACCTGGACTCAGAGGGAGGGAGTAACGGACAAAGAGACATGTTCTAGTACACACTTTTCTGTCAGCAGTTTGAGGTCATCCTGCTCTATTTTAACTTTCACACAGTCCTTTGTCTTTTTGAGTCCATAATGTTATTGCCTCTGCTGAAGAACAGAAAGCACTCCTGAAATAGCAGGGCTCAGTGCCCTGCTCAAGAGAACTTTGGAACAAGATTATTGTAGTCAGCCAAGTTAGAATTGCCACAGGCATATTTTGGTTGGTTTGGTTGGTTGGTAAGAAATAAGCTATTAATAAGTAGGTAATGAATCAATAATACATAAGTAAATAACAAATAATGATGAAAAAGTAATAACAAATAATAACTATTAATTCATGATAGTAATAATTTAATAATAAATTATATAATTAATAACCATTAGAACTTTTTGATTTTTAAAAAGAATAGATTAAAAAAATACCAAAAAACTCATGAATCAACTATAATAGAGAAAACGCATCACTGTAAGTTCACAATGTTAACATCATCTTTATTTTGTCCAGAGCCCAGTCCGGGGAAAGAAGGTATTCCTTGGTCTGTACATCCACTTGTTTTGTTGGACTACAGAACATTTCATTTCTGCTTGTGACTGCTGTGTGTTTATACCCCTGAAGAAGCACAGTCCTATGGTTTTAATCATTGCTACCTCATGTGGTGTCTTCACACCGGGATCTTCTGTTCTCCTCATTGCGGGTTTACTTCCCCTGTAGCTGTCTCTCTCTGCTGGATCTCATTACTGTCAGCTGAAGTGAAGCAGCTGGAAGGGAAAGAAATGTTAGGGAGTAGTTAGATGGCCGAATAATGTGGTAATAAATGGGATCCATAAAGAGTCAGAATCAGTACGGTTTAGCATTACAATTTCCCGGCTTTGTTCTTCAAAGTAAAATGAAATATGAAATATAAACTTGATTGTTTTTATAGTTTCATTTGTTCTATTCTTTAAAACTTTGTTCTTTGTGTGCATTGTTCTTGTTGCGCAATGTGACATTGTTCAGTGATGCATTTCACTGCACATCTGTCATAATCGTATAGAATGTGCTTATTTTGACTCTTGCTTTGCTTGACTAATCATGATTATGTGATATATTATATGGACAGAGCAAACAATAGGTTAAAAGATTTTTTCTCTCTTTCTCATTCTGTGTCCTCTAGAGCTCCAGAGTCAGTGGTCTGCCAATGACGGGCTCTCCTCCTCCCTGGCTGGTCAGTAATTAAAAATAGCTGGATATTGGTTTAAAAAGTCATATTTGTGAAGGAGATGTTGATTTAGTACTATGGTTAGTAGATTAAAATATTTGATCAGCACTGTAAAACAGATGGTCAATTACACTGTAACTGGTCTGACACTGGACACCCAGGTTTTTTAACAATATGCAACACAGTATGTTGTCAAGTGATATTAGGAAATTAGAATTCAATGCTATTCACTGACCTGTGCAGGGGTTCTCCACCTGCTCAGTCAAGAAAATAAGTCCTCGGTCACCACTACTGCTTGCTCACCGTGCACAGTGTCTGACCGGCATACAGAGATGGTGTGCAAACAAATAAGATAGCTGTGACAGCTCGGTCTAAGGAAGAAAGTCCAGAGCCATACTACTGCAACGGGGAGATGCGTACAATCAGCTGTTTGCATCTTATAACAGTAAGGTGGCGTAGAAAATATTTGCTTTGGCATATAGCCCATTACGTGTGCAGATTTGTGAAAATGAGATCATTGTGTTAGTCATTTTTTCTGCATTATTTTTTTTCTGGAAAAGGCTGACCCAACCACTTTTGTCCCGGTCCACCCAAAATACATTATCTGCTTACGCCCCTGGTTCAGATTTGCCAACCACTGTGACTGGTTTGCATTAACACATTTTTTTTCAGTCTTGAATAAGCCCCTAATGGGTCATGGTGATATATAGAGTGAAGTTTGCCATTATATATCTAATTTGGATGGGTCGATGCCCCTTTTCCTTTTTTTGTTTTTTTAGCTGGACATGAAATATTTATCCCCTCTGCTGCTTGCCTATGAAGACCAGATAAACGAGAAGGATACTCTTATGCAGGCCGTTGAGGTAAGGTGTTTGTTTGTGAATGTGCAAGTTTGTGATATTCCTAGTTGATGAGGTAAAAAGTAAAAAGTGAGATGCACTGGTTGGTGAACATTAAAATAGTCAAGGTCGCTCTGTACGAAATGGGTTTAAAAGTCTAACGTCTAGAAATTCAGACACAAAAAAGTCTCACAGAGAACCGCACTTTGATTGTGCTTTGCCAATGGCCAATATTACCTTACCTATGCAGTATATTGTAATTTTTTTATATTTTTAATGTATATTTTGAAAAATGTAACAAAATGTGCTTAACAGAGCTGGACAAAAAGCCTAAAAGTACAGTATAAAACTGGAAATACCCAAGTCCTGTGATAACTTACTGATTAAAGGCTATTCAATGCTAATAAAATAGAAAACAAGACGACATTTTCCAAAAAAAAAGAATAAATAGTCAACTTGACCTTCACGCACTGCACTATTGAGTCTCAAGTGATGAGACTCATGTTGTCACAATATGCCTTAGAGGCAGTGGTAAAAGCTCTGTTGGGGTTACGTAGCTACATTTAGCACCAACCACCAGGAGCACTGGGGTACCCAATCTAAGTTATGGTCTGGGATGTGTCCCAATAACCCAATCTAAGTTATGGTCTGGGATGTGTCTCACACATGGCAGATACACAATTGTTCTGCACTTGATATCAATATCTTATTAGCTCTTGTTTGATCTCTGTCTACTTTCACAAGGAGGAGGTGAAGGCCTTACGTGTGCATGTGGAGGTGGTGATCAATGAAAACGAGAGACTCCATGATGAAATTGCAAAAACCGGAATTGTCAGCCAGAAGGACTGGTGAGAAGCACTAGACTCTGTGTGTAGTGTGTCTATATGTGTGTAATTGCTCAGAACTGCCTGGCTATCACCTCTTCTTCTCCTGATGCGTGAAAATTAAACACCTCCTTTCCATGTGAAAGTATCATATCATAGCTGTAGACGTACATATTTATTTGTTATATTAAAACCATTTCTATGTATTGACCTCATACCAGCATTTTCTTATGATCTTAAAGGTTTATTTACTTAACTAATCTTTGAATGTAGCATTAAAACATATCCATTGTTTCAACTCTGAAAAACTGAAAAACACAGAAAAGGTTCTTTCTTTTTTTCATAACTCAGGCTCTTCAAATAAATGTGTGAGTGTACTCGTAAATGATACGGTCCCAAAAATAGTGATTGAAGCTTTTAGGGATGATAGCTGCTATAACTGGAGCTGACCCTGTGATTACCAGTACATTTCCATAAGAAGGTATTGAAATCCAGACCACATCTTAGGCTAGCGAGATGATTTATGGTGACCATCGCCTAATTGATATTACCATTTCTTAAAGCACCACTTCTCCATGTCTCCTTCTTTCTTTTTCTACCTCTCTCTCTCTCTCTCTCTCTCCCTCCAGTGATCAGATACAGCAGCAGGCCATTCTAGTTTTGCAGGAGAACCAGGTTCTGATTAATCAACTGGAAGCTCAGCATGTTAAAGCCAAGGTGAACCATAGCCGGCATCACTCTGAAGGTACTGATTGCAAGGGTAAAAATAAAATCAATTTTTTTCTGGCCGTCTCCAAAGGCTAAAGCTTAGGCTGTGGGTAAAAGCTAAGAGAAGAGCTATGGTCAAAATAAGAGGTGACCTCAGTCTTTTTCCCTCCGTCTGATAGTTTAATTTAGTTTGTTTAAGTCTAGAGTCTCCTTTGTAAATCCTTGTCTGCCCTGTAGTGTCCAAGGTATCCAAGAAACTGATGCTGTCAGAGGCAGAAAACCAGCATTTGCAGGAGGACTTGGAAGAGAGCAGGAGGGAGGTGCAGAAAAACCTGAGGGAGGTGCAATCTCTACAGATCCGCCTGAAGGATGCCATCTCATGGGAAGAACACTGCACTATAGCTGGGAAACTCAGACGGTACCCGTGTTACATTTTTTAAATTAAATAGTTGTTCGGTGGGCTCCTAGGGTAGAGAAGCTTGCATGGATGAAGAGACTTTGTTTCACAAGATAAATTGGTGGATATAAAAGATAAATCGTTTCAGTAATATATGCAGAAGAAGCTTTGATGACACTTTTTCAATTATAACAGTAACTTTAAGTGTCCTTCCAGTAGGATCTTGGAAAGAAGTTCAGACATCTAAAAAAGTTCCCCAGTACTGGTGGTAGCACATGTTTCAAATTAGTTTAAGGTGAATAAAAGAAGTACAGCAGAAACACCGTGCCATCCTATGAGTTGCATTGATTGAACCACATTCCTCAGCCACAACCTCATAATGAAGTCCTCTTTCCAATGTACAGTACTGAACTTCTCCAGGATTGCCCATAACTGATAATTATGGTTTCATATCCTCCTCACAATTGCAGCAATGTAACAATACATCATGTTAAAAAGTATCCATCAAGTACCACACATTATGTTATGTCATGCGATGCTGATCAGTCTGCCTCTGGCTCTCAGGCAACTGGAGCAAGAAGAAAACAGAGCGAAGAGCGAGGCGGACGCTCTGCTCCTCAGGCTGTCTAGCCTACAGGAGGAAAATAGAAGTTTGGCTCAGGAGAAATTCAACCTAACCACTGACATTAAGAGAATGAAGACTGAGCTGGAGCACAGCAGAAATACTAACAGGTAGACAATATATTATTAGTTAACAGATCCCTGCCTCTACTATCAATGGTACTACTGGTTTTAAAAACAAATGTCTTTGCCCTCTGTCATCCTGTGGTGTACACTGCAAAGTGTCTCCTTTTCAGCAATGATCTTCACTATTGATAATAAAGGATCTTATTCTGATGTTGTTTTCCATAGTGTGTATTTTATCTATGTCCTGATCTTTCTATCTTTCTATCATCCAGGAAAGCTGAGGGGCGGATGAGTTTTCTGAAGCGACAGAAAGAAGAGTGTGTGTTGAAAGAGGAGAAGGCTCGGCATTATCTGGAAGCTGTCATTTCTGTGGCTGAGCACATTTCCCAAGAAAGAGATCAACTATTACAGATGGTACATATAACACTACTGACTCTATACAGAGAATCAGTATTACATACAATACTACTGGATCTGCTCAGTTTGGGGAAAAATAATCAAGTACACACTATTCCCATCCTTATCTCACTATCTGGAAGGGTCAGGTTTTTATTGATTCATTCATATCGCAGCTGTAATAGAGGGGCAACAAGACAGCTCACTGGTAGATCGATGATATCTACTTCATAAACATAGCGTGACACTTTATATTTCTCTTCATTATTTAGATTGTGCTAAAGCAACTTCAAGCAATCCGACGTGTAGCCCACCTGAATGTACAATTTGAAAAATAGGTTTTGTAGCTTTATTACCTTATATGCTGTATTGTGCCTTACAACAGAAATGGTAAACATATGGATACAGATGACTGTCAGCTACGATATGCAAAGCATGTATATACAAATTATAATTGAGAACAAATCAATATATGATAAACAATGGCAAACTGCAAGGGTGACTTGGCTGGTCAAATGCGTAGGCTAATGTGTAGAGGGGAAGACTGACACCATATTAGGTCACCAGTATGAAGCTACCAAGAGGTGATTGTCTTAATGAGTGGGACCGCCTATCAAGCACATTCTTTAAGTGAATGAACTGTTGAAGTTCTAGTTTAATTAATGGATTTGTGTGAGTCAGTGAATCAAAATAATAGAAGTAATCTTGAAATATAGTAAAGTGACAATTTTCAACTAGTGGTATGTGGAAGTATTGCAGGTGGCCTTTTTTATTTTTTGTTTGAGAATAATCAAATACTTTTAAATTATTTTTGCAATGCCATACCTCTGTGAGAGTGGAATTGTTACAATTACAAATGCAGATCTAATGTAATACTTGGTTAGGTGGGTGAAACTAAAGCAAATAAGAGCATTAAATTTAATTTGAAGGACATCTTTAGGAGTAAGATTATTATTATCAGATAGTAAAATTATCAATCTATTACCATATGGTATTAGAAGCTTAGTGAAAGTCAAGTTCTGGTTCAGCACCACAGCTCTTTTCCACTTTGCTCAGTATTACATCGTGATATATACATTTTCCAGGGAACCCAAGTCTCTTGTGGATTTCCATAGATCACCTATTGTCTCTCTGTAGGGGAACAGTCTTCCCTCCAATCATCTTCTTCTATGATCATATTCAAGATGTGCCTCAGGCAGCAGATACAAAGCACTCCCAGGCTGGTGCTCCGGTTTGATAAATTCTCCAGGTGCAGACTGTTCCTGGAAAGAGGCCAAAAAGGCATGATAAATCTCACCCTGTATGTTTAGAGTTCTGCGGGAGCCATTGCACACTCCTGCAATGGAATCCAATGCGACACATCAATTATCAACAAATCATCCCTCTGCTGCTGCAAGCACTCCAGTTTCGATTTAGCTCATAGACTTTGCTTTATGCATCTGTTCAGACAATTTCCTCTGTTTTTTCACCATTGGGAATTTTGGTTTATTGTGTGTATATATACAATTCGAAATGCGGAAGCTATAAAACAAATACTCACTGCTTGCATTTCTAAATGTGTATATTTGTTTGCGGTGAAGATTAACACATTTCCTTCCAGAAACAAACTAGGGGCTAATTTGCTTGTTAGTGCCCTGTTTCTTTCGAAGTCAGGGACAAAGGGAACGTAAAAAAGTTTCCTTTCCTTGCTTTTAGGTTGTATGTTGTGCTGAGCTTAATCCTTTATTGGATTGTTGGAAGCTGTTATTGGTCGAAACAGCTTCTCAGTCTGTTCTCTTTTGAATCTCTTTGCTTGATTTTGTTTCTGCACAACAGATGCTTTATTTAGTACTTAGGCACATCATGTTCAACATAAAATAACACTTCACCTCAACTGCCTCATCCTTTTGGCTCTTGAAAGTTGTTTGTAATAATTATCTGGTGCAGCTCTGTGTCAGCCATAATGCAGTGAATATTGAACTTTTCAGTTCTTACAATCACTTGGCCATAAAACAGTTCAAGTAGACTGCAGGGAGCTGAAGTCTTCATTTTGGTGCTTAATTGGTCTGAAATGTCATTCTGAACAACACTTGAAAGGGCTATAAAAGTCTGCGTCTGTGTTAAGACCTGCCCATTGAGCCACACTGGCCTTCTTCTAGTTATTAACACTTTTAAGTTGAACAATATCTCCTTTCTTTCATGTATCTCTCCCATAATCCCTGGCCCCTGTCTCATCTAAAAATGTGTATTTATATTCTTCTCGTAGATCAGTAACCCCCTCCTCTTCCCACTTTACCTCCTCAGGCTTCAGTTCTTCAGCAGGACAAGCAGAAATCCATTAGCACAATTCTGAAAGGCACAGTTCGCTTTGGAAAGCTGCAGGAAGAGGTCAAAGTAAGTTCCTCCGTTCCATCATCACCTTTGCACAATGATTTTTTCCACCATGTCAACACTGTCAGAGGTTTCCCGTGCGCTCATTTTCTCATCTTCTTTCTCTCGCAACACTGAAATCTCTCAAATACCAAGACACCACCTATTTGTTCTCTTTTCCTATCATTAAAGCAATTGGAAATTTAGTTAAATATTTTGGTGTTATTGCAACCCTCTCATAACATAGAAAGTACTACCCAGAACTACGGAAGTGTAATTGAAGGTCATTTTGCTTTGAATTCTCATTGAGTTGTCTGATAACAGAAATATAAACATCAGTGAGAACATGTTTCGAGTGACAGGCTGTAATGAAAACAAAATAAGCGGTCACAGAGTCATTCAGCAGTGACACAAATCGTGCCGCTTGATGCTATTTTCAAGCTGTCAAATTTGTCACTTCACAGAATGAGTTGAAAAACTTCACTTTCAGTGTTAGAAATCTGGTTTTTGTGGAACACTAAAATGAATAGAACAAGGTGGAGGCAATAGTACAAACATAGTGACACACTGACTAAAACTGTACACTTTAAGGTTCAACAAGTATTGATTGATGAACTTATAGAGCGCGAGTAGCTTCCTACCTATTTGTTCTCCTATGATCGCTATTAACACACACTGTAGTGAATGTATCTTGTTTTTGGTCTGTTGTAAACTGAAAGCATATGGACTGTGTGTTAAGTCTATGCTATAAAGAGAGCGCGGATCAGGATTACATTATTCATGTGTAATTAAAATTTATGCGTCCATCTGCTTGAAACACCTTAAAATGTTGAATATTTCAGTAATGCATATGTAAATATAGCTTGCTTACGTGGCCCATGCCATTTGAGCATGTGATGACGTTCAAACATCTCTCCTAGTTTATTTTTTAGCATTTCTATTTCAAGAATCTACCCCACACTACAAAGATCCTCCTTGACCTTTGTAAGCTAAGTTTGTCTGTTTTGGGTGCTATGTCCACTGACCCTCAGCATCCTTAATGTTGATGTGGCTCCATATCAAGGGCCATTGAGGGAAGCATTTGGGTGACTTCTTTATAAATTCTATAAGATTCTTAGGGTGTGGATGAGGGATGCGTGTATTATCATCTGAGGCACACGTGCCACAGTATGCAAATCCATATTTTACCAGATGTGTTTGGTCAAATATGTTGTACATATTACATACATAGATAATACATACAGGACACTAGGATACATTGTGTCATGTCATGTCATCATGACATGCCATTATGTCATACTAGCGTTTAAGAGTCTGACAGAGAAATATTGAAGCTATCTTGATCAAGGAAAGGTATTCACATAGCTGATGGACATCAGTATTTCTTCAGTGTGACTGAAGAATAAGATTGTATAAGGCTATGTGAGACATACAGGTGTTGTAGTGGTTGTAGTTATATATAGATGTGTAGACCGAGAGGAAACATATTGAGGCTTGAATAGTGGAACCTGAGAACACAGGTTTTTAAAGAGAGTAGATAAACTGGGTATTTGTATGACTCAGGGCTACAAGGTTAAGAGCATATACGTGACATAGTGCGGTACGAGGACGAACACTTCCACTGTCTGTCTGTTCCCTCTGCCTGTCACCAATGGACAGCATTGAAAAACACAGTCGGCTTATCTGTTTTCCATTCTATTACACAATTTGAAGATTCCAAATCTACTTGACAATTGTCTATTGAATAAATGAATCATCATCTTTACTATAGCAGATGCACCACTACACAGCATACTAGGTTTTAGCTGCACATCATTTCACAGCTATACAGCTTCTGTTATCAGCCACCAGAACCCCCCACTGAGCAGCTTCATTATAGCTGTGGGGGGTTAAATGTTTGAATCAGGCATATCTTAAAGCTAGAATTTTACCCCCTCCTTGGAGGCTGCAGTCCTAACTGAAATTGTGCTATACTCACCTGTAAAGACAAGAAGCCAGCATGGCCGAATTAGTCAGGACCTGTCATTGCCTCTACTCCTCATATTTTGTTTGCTTTTGTCAAAGATGACGGCAGCAAACAAAGTCTCTTTTTTTTGAAGATGGAGGTGAGCAATGTTTTTATATGGAACCTGTCACTCAACTCGGATGTATGAAGTGCAGAGAGGTAGGGGGTTCTGTAGCTGTCAGAGGGTTTGACCAGCAAGAATAAGGCTCCTTTGGCATGTGGTTTGTCCAACAGTGCTGTCAAGCCAGGCAGAAAATAAAATCTCTTTCCATGATCTGAGCTGCTGCCATGTGTCTCATCTTCCATCCATTTAGTTTTTCTGTCATGTTGACTTGTGTCTGTCTCTGGCTGTGTATACGTTTCACCACTCCAATGTTGTAGTAGAAGACATGACAGCTGGATTTAAAGCATTAGCCTCTTGCAGCAACGTGATAGAGCTTAACCACAGCGATTGTGCCACCCAGTCTTGTTACCTATTATAATTTCATTATTAAGTATACTATGTAGAATAATAATAATAACAATTCTTGATTGAAAACTCATAATTTGAAATATGATAAATTCCCAAATTTCTCAACCCATTACAATGGTCTTTGCTTTTTAAAGCACTTGTGTTTTCAGTTGTATTATAGCAATTCCAGTTCTATTTATTCTAAATATGTTAATCTATTTTCCCCAGAATATATCCTGATACATTAGGTGTCTTTGGAAAATTTGGATATTTCAGCGGAATTTACAGTAAAACCCCACTGTTTTTGAAGATTGGCCCATTGGTGCTCATTGTTTAATGGGTTTAAGAATTGAGTGAATCCAGTTCGATAGGCAGAGACAACAACAATTACACAAGTAACATATCGAAAATAATTCTCCATTTATTTCTTTGTCTAGAAGCCTCTGCAGCCAGTAGTGTGGAACTAAACTGAAAGCTGCACTCACCAGATCTACGTACAGACACACAGGTTAACATGTTGGGCTGAGACAGGTAGAGAAACAGTGGTAGACAGAGGAAAGAAAAGAAATATATAACGAGTATAGACCATCACAACAGAAAATTGCCTTGACCGATGAAGAGTTTGACACAAAATATCTTCCCAAATTTCCCTTTAAATGAAAAATACCATTACCTGGAAAAAGAAAAGCAAATGTTGGACCCTGGCCCTCATTTATCAACATTACTGAGAAAACTTCACTGTTCAGAAGAAAATTTGGAATATTTATGATAAGGTGTACACCATGAAACACCACTAAAAATAATGAATAGTCGAATCCTCTACTTTACGAGCTGCAGTAAATGTCACCATTCATTTCAGGCTTTTAACATCGGGTGTTTTTTCTGGAATTTATAATTTGGTCTGACGGGTTTAACTGAACAGTCCACTTATTAACTCAAAGTAAAAGCTCAACAAAGTAATGCAGTAGGTGTTTCCACCGTAATAGTGGTCTATCTGTATGTAGAGGATCCGTGACATGAAAAGAAATAGTTTGATTTGAAAGTATTCACAAATAAAACTAGAATTAGTAAGTACTAAAATGATTATATGCACATTTCTACATAACTTTATAACGTTTAAGCATTCCCTTATTTGTCAGCCACGTTAGTCATCTATCATTTACATTCTTTTTATTTATTATTTGTTAACAAGTGTTTGTGGGAGTGGCAGCTCAGTCTCTGAAGCCAACCAGCCTTCTTTTCTTCCATTGGCTACTATTTAGTACCAGGATCCTTTTGACCCAGCCTGGTCTATCATACATGCTAAATTTTAAATGTATAGTGTGATTGCTGATGTCGTTGAAGAATTTTTGGCCACTCGGACTTGATATGGTGGATATGCAAGGATTAAAAGAATAAGATTTATTTAGAATCTGCCAGCTGAACAAGGTGAGGTGAGGCAGAGGCCAGATGAGCCCGCTGGTGCTGCTGCAGCATGCACATCTACTGAGTCGGGGTGAGAGAGTGCCGTTTCCAGCCACTTTGGCGCCCTGGGCAACATACCCGCTGACAAAACCCAAACAAAACATTATCGGTGATGATAAAAAATAAATAAAAAACACCCTGGAGTCTTCACTTTGTTCTCAAATTGCTTGAAAATGGTGTGTTAGGCACTAAAATGAACTGATTTTGGCAGGGGAAGGATGCCACTGAATCCCCCCTTTAGATTAGATGTCTGAGCTAAGTCCATGATGTCTTAAAATCCTAGCAGTGCACCTGGTTCACAAGGTCTATTTTCACAGCACAATGTCACAGAAATTGTGTAATAATAAATGAAATAAACAAAAATAATCCCAGTGTGATATCACCATGCAGATGACACAAGTAAAAGTGTTGCCTTGAGAAGGCTTACTATATTCCACTTTAGCAGGGTTTGATCATTGTTTATTCATTGACATTCCCAGAACAAAGTGTTGATAAATAAGGACCAGCGACTACTGTGTAGGTGTACTATACACCTATACTTCTTACTAATTTGTTATTATATACCCTGAAGACTAAAAATTTCTCAGATATTATGTCAGAATATATACAGTTGATGTGTAATTTCAGTACAAAACTGTGCAGAGAGAGTACAGAAGACAGAAAAAAACATTACACAACACGTCACACGAAGTTGAAGTATAATAACAAAGCTTGTCAAGGGCTCAGTTCTCCTTGATGTAGATGTGCTGATTTTTCCTAATCTAGGACAGCTCATTCTCTAGTCTCACCTTTGTAGTCGCATCTCCTCAGACCCTCGAGGAACAGTCACACACACCCTGACACAGACATTGGCAGAATCCATAGACCAGGCAAACTGTCAGACTTGATGGTACAAGACTAACACATACAATTCCTAGAGTCACTCTCTGGATCACCAATAGGTAGATTCCAAGAGGCAGTGAACCAAAGTAGAAGAAGCCCAGCAACCAGACCAGGATGCGAGGGACATGATTACACAACTTGGACAAAACATCCTGATCTGTTGGCCCGTTGGATCCCATTGATATTGAGTCCAAACTGGGCTCAGCATAGATGTCAGAGCTGTCATTCTGACTGGGGGAGTGTCGATCCCTCTGCACTTCCATAATTGTGATGACCAGACAGTTGGAGGAGTCGTGAGATGGGCTGGAAGTGGAGAGACTCTTGGGAGTGAGCACCACCTCCCTGTTGTGGTCAGAGCTCCAAGATTTGTCCCGTATTGCTAAATGGGACATGATGTTAGCATCGTCAGGTAGCCCCGATACCTCATAGTCTGTGACCTCAGTTTGGTGGCGACAGAAGGGGCAAGAGATGCAGCCAGTACCATCGGTAAAGTCCAGGATCTTATTGAGGCAGCGGGCACAGACCCGGTGGAGGCAGTCCAGGATTTTAGGTCTGCGGTTGTTTGCATTGTAGCGTTGGTAACAGATTTTACACTCTAACTCCTCTAGTGGAAGGCATTCTTTTTCCTCCAATGCAGCCTGAGGAGAGCTCATCTTCAACTCATGTTCTGTAAGGAAGGAAAGAGACTCAGATGGATCGAGAGAGAGAGAAAGTGATACAAAAACCATAATTATCTGTGCCAACATTGTATTTTGAACACATCAAATTGAAATGCAATAAATTACATAAGATATTCTTATTTTATTTTAGTATTTTAGCAGTTACTCTTACCTTAGCCTTAATTACAATACAATATAAGCAGTCATATTTAACATTTTATAATCAATATATTATTTAACACCAGACACTATGGAGTAGATAAAGTACAGATGTGCTTCTCCCCTCTTGAAGGAAGTAAATGGCCCATCTCACAATTTAATAATTACACATTTTCGTATCGCAATTTTGATTTTAATTGTCTTGTATGTGCAGCCTTGTATGGCAAAGGGTCATAAGGTCATAAAAGGGCAAACAAGCATTGCAGCGCTGTAGAGAAGAGATGGCTTATATGGTACTTCATTAAGAGACAAAATACTTGTGAAGTTGTGCGTCTAAGTTTTCTCTGACATACGACAACCAGCGCTGTTTCTTTAAGAGACAGAGGTATAATAAGGTCTTCATCTTCATCTTTTTAGAGTCCAGTGATGAACAAAGCTGGCTCTCAGGAAGAGGGTTCTCCTTGAGGAATAATAGACAAATCAATTCTCAGACAAACTTCAGTCGCGGTGTCATTTGTTCTAATCAGATGTCAGCTGCACACTGCTACAGTGAGAAATGACACAAACCGTAGAAGTCCTCGCAGGTCCACCACTAAGTAAAGATGAGTCATGGAATGTAAAAATAGGCCTGAAAATTTAAATGACAGCAAGGACACTAAGAAAATTGTTGTGTTAGGTGTTACAACCAGTTCATTTGGAAACTGAAAATGACTTTCTAATTTTAGAGATGAACCATTATAACTAGGAAAGGAAATTAAACGTGCTGTCCACCAACTTTCACCATCTAGTTAAAGCAACATCTGATATATACTGTATGTTATGTAACTATGCATACAAATGTAATCTAATAAATTGAGAGCATAAAACATACAGTATAACATCGCTGTCTCCAGTGATTTAGGGCTGAACACACAGCAACATACAGTATATCTGCCATGTATCATGGCAGATATACTCAGCACCATGCTGCAGATTCGTTTCAGCAGCGAGGACGGAGGGACTTTTTATTGATTGTTGATGTAACTGCTTGTCTTGTTTATTGCCCTCACAAAAAAATCATTATGTGCCTATCACCAGAGAATTACAGCAATTACAGTACCGACAATGGTCACTCCAAGATAATAGATCCAGTAAGTAAAGTACACAGCCTGAATAACATCAGCCACAATAATGGGAACCAATAAAAGTAGTGTAAAAGGTCCAACTGTGTAAAGGTGATAAAATAAATACAAAGTAAATGTCCTAAATAATATTTTCACTTTGGCAGCATGGTAGTTAGAAATGGTAACAGTTCTATCAGTGTGTAGTAAGAGGAACCTGCATTCTTTCCATGTTGAGTATTCATGTTTTGTGATGATGTCTGCATTGGTTTTTTCACCGCTAAGTTATGTTCTGATGGCACATAGTGAACGATTGCCTGTGTTTGTCTTGTGGTCTCCTGGATTGTTAAATAAAAATGACTCACTTCAATTTTTGTTAAATCAGAGCTGAATCAATTTTGAATATGGCTGCAGCACCACAGAAACACTGACAGAATGTGGCAGAATACTTAACACCATCACCACATTTGTCATCTGTTCATGCTTAGCAGGCAAGGATGAGAAACAGTGGAAATGTTTTCTTTGTGGAGGAAAAACACCCACTGGGTTGAATGCCTACATAACCTGACACTCACCACCTCACTACTGCTTGCTGTCCTGAATCACAGGAAAAGAGAAAAAAAACATCCTGTTTATAATGCCAAGGATGTGAATTAATCAAGCTCTTGTTCTTTTGAACAGCCACGAATAATATGGAAGCCAATAATGAACATGGAAGAGAGAAAGACCAACACAAATCTAAACAGACAGAAAGAAACGCATCCAAATGCTTCATACCATCTGTGCTTCTTTCATCTTACTCTTCTCTCTAAAAGCAACTAAAATTTCAATATGTCCCTCCTAATTTTAGAGGGACATATTGAAATGCAATGAAATACGGTTATGCTGCCTTCTCTTAGCACAAATTCCCATTAAATAAAAAAACAAAATAATAGCACAGCAAATACATGAAATCACAAAAATTACACAGCAAGATTAAAAGTATGAAAGCATGGCTGGACGAGAGACATAAAAATTATTATTATTATCCAAATGTGGTTCAGAGTTGCACAGAGAATTTTAAACAACAGTTCGTTTAAAATTTTGACTGCCTGCAGAAAAAATGTGACTGATTGGAGCATTAATGCTGTGACAGCTTTTCCCTGATGGCCAAAGAAAAGTTCACGTGTAGGATGGCTGATTTGATACTGGTGTCTTCTCTTTCCGCTGCTCTGTGTGCCTTTGATCACAGATGCCGTTTTCACCCTTCCTAATTAGTTTCTTATCCTAATCGGTTTTTGCCAGGCCGTACTGTGGAGCTGCTGCTGACAACTCACTCAACAGTTGCCCCATTAAAACAGACGAGCGTCTTTGTGGACATGCCAAATTTTTTGATGCATCATAAAAATGAAAGCCTCTACTGCTCTTTCTTTGTCATGTGAGCGCTGTTTAAAGTCCAGGAAAGAGTTCATGTAATATGTAATATAAAATGTTGACCTGTACCATCCAATTGATAAACATCGGAAAATGACACATTATTGGTAGAACATGACAGTTCAAAGTGATACTGAAACACATCAGGTAGAACATTAATGATTAGTTTCTATGGTGTAGAAACAGCATGAAACTGTCAATCATCCGTAATAAGGTCAAATAGCTCTCATGCATCAGACACCATGCACTGCATAAATAGTAATGAGGTTAATTAGACCCTACCCCCTTCGCCCCGCCCATACCCTTACTGAGGCGCAGGAATGAAGATCATTAGGCCTTTCAAGATAATATAGAACTATATATGCCACAGTTTTGTGGTATGGAAATGATAACCTAACTACAGTAAGGGCAATATGGATGTTTAAGGAGGGTAATGTCTAATATTGTAAAATTTTGAAGATACAATCGCAACAGCATATTTTCTATACAGTCCTGCAGCTGCAACAGCAAGAGATCCAGCATTAGGTTAGGCGAGGCCTTTAAATGCACGGGTCCCCAAGCTGGGAGGGCGTCCACGCCAGAACCCCCTTCAAGTGGGCCCCTTGAAACCAGTGATTGGCAAAATGTAATAGACCAAAATATAATATCTGAAACTTACCCTAGGGGGCCCCCATCTCTTAGCTAGTTGACAAGAATCCAGTTACTAAATAAAAGTGTAGCATCACGAAAAGTGCATATCCATCAGGAGGTCAAAAAAGGAGGAAAACAAGAAGGGGATGAGAGGAGGAACCTCCAATAACAGCCTTGATATATGATACATAGAAGTTTACATTCAGTTTACATTTAGCTGTTAAATCTAAAAGCAGCAGAAAGGTTCATATGAAACCTCAACCCTGGTTTTTGTAAAACATTTTATGCCCAAATTTTTAATTTCTCTCCTTCAAAATGCTGGTGATCCTAAAAGTCAGTTCTTTGGTAAACCAAACTGTGTCTATATGAACTCTGTGTGATTTCTCACAATACCCCAGAGGAGCCTGAAATAAGTGTGATCACACAGGATGTAGAGCAGACGGTTTGTAATTATCAAACTCAGATTGCCACATCATCTTAGAGAGCTGGCTGGATGGGGGAGGGGGGGAACCCTCCCCACCCCTCCAGCTACAGGCTTGGGAGGCTTGAGTCATCTTTATGGTGTGAATGAAAATGAGGAGTTAGCCATTACTTTTATTTTCATTTGGACTATACATAGATATACTACGTATGTTTGTAATTTGTATTATTATTGAACAGTATTTATGATTTATTAATGCCTTTGATGAATATTGTTGCTTTTTTTAAAACATTCGATGGTAATCCGTGTTTTGTAATGATGTTGTTAAGTAGATTTTGGTCTTATTTGGCTGCTGTTTGCTCTTTTTCCTGATGCGACGTAGTAAGTCCCCCTCCTTCTAGAAAGGTTCTATATAAAGAACAGCCAGTCACTCTTTCGTTCATGACCATGAAATATAGATTGTGAATGTGTGGCTGTTGCATTGGCTCTTCTTGCACGCCTCTCAGTGACTTGCTGACTGATAAATATTTCAGTCACCAGTGTGTTGCGTTTAAAAAAAGCCCCCTGGGCGATGTTAGAAAGATATAGTATCACAACTAACTCTTGCCACAGCAAAATAGCCGTTTTTTCTGTCTGCAAATGTAGAGAGGGCGCACACGTAGGACTGTGTAGCAGTCCATTTTATGCTATATACAACAGGATTCTGTGCTATGGTTTCCATTGAACGCTGTAAGTCATATCTATGATCGATTTAGTTCATCAAATACTCGCCTGTCAGTACTTGTTCGTACCAGCTTGTCATATATTTTATTTACCAGCTGTTTGAGTTTAATAAGAATTGTCAGATATTTAGGTGTGATGTCATGACATAACAAAATAGCACAGACCATGAATATGCCTCACCCTCCGGATACTTTTACTGTGCTACTGCACAGCTAAGAGTTTGTCAGTAAACACAGCACAGATGTGACTAAATATGGTGAGATGGTGGAGGACCATAAAGGAATCTCAATATGCTACAGTATACAGAAGCTTGATTGAGGGCTGGTGGACAGAGGGATGATAGAGGAGAATGTGCGTACCCGTCTACTTCCTGTGTTCTGCTGTATTCCTTCTATAAATTATTGGCCTGACATTGAAGAATTGAGTGATCAATCTAGATTGTATGAATAAATATTGCAGTTATGCAGGTTTCAAAAACTTTTCACAGAAATGTATGAATCTTTTCCCGGTGGAAAATAGTTACTACTAGACTTCACCTTTATCTCAGGGTGATTGTTATTATTATATTATACAAAGCAAGCTAGTAATAAGCAACAAAACTTGAGTAATTTCAGTTAAAAGGAAACATCTCTGTGAGATCATGATGCATGAAAACAGAATGTGAAAATATAATGACTTGTTTTGTTGACTAAATTGTCTCACCTGAGAGCAAGACATTCAGCGTGCAGATTACTTTGACTACTTCTGAACTGCGTTTGTCCAACATGTGATCCCAACTTCGGAAAAGAAGGTTAAATTATTTAAAGTAACATTAGGTACATTAGGTATCAGCAAACTCTGTTGTGGCTGCTGCAGGTGCTACATGTGGTCTACTAATTGCAGACTCCAGTGATGTCATCATTTCAGTCATTTTATCAGTGTCAACTCCAATTGCTATCCTTAAGTAACAAATCAACATAATCAGCAGATTAATCGATTTTCAAAATAACCGATAGCGACAGACCTTCTTGTGACCCACATCAGACCCTTGTTTGTATCTTTGAGAACCTATAATCCAGGTTGACTGATCATGTATCCATGTTTCAGATTTGTCCTGTAACTGCAAACATGCAGTGGTCTGAAGCACAAACAGCCAAACTACCAGAAGCTGCCATTCTCTGCTCTTCTCTACTTGTTAAGCTAAAATTGTTTTTTTTAAAGTGGACCTGAAACGTTTTGGAATGTTAAGTTTTAGAAGCATTGCAACACTTTGATTGTTTGTTCAGATGATGATCCTAAACAAACCGCACGATGGGTAATTTCATGCGGTCTGGGAGAGCAGTGTGCAGCTCTGGCCTGAATCCCATCCATGCTGCGTTGTATCTGAGTCTGACCTCTCTGTGGTGGTGGGGACCAGATTAGAATTTCCTCGTGGGGAAAATCAATAAGGTGTCACATTACATTATACTGCGAGCCACTACCAGTAACAGGTTGGCATCTTAATCGGCAAAAGTGCTTTGGTCAACAAGTTTAGTCGCATCCTGGAAGAGTGATTGATTACGAAGATGAAAGCAAAATCAAAGCCTTATTCACTGCTTCACAGAGGTCCATACAACAACAACAGCAAGCTTCCATAGTCCCGTTGAAGCTCTTTATTTCCTTTGGAATTACACGGCAGCCAATATTCTGAAAGGACCTTGGCAGCAACAGGAAACTTCTCACATGATTTACAGTCATCTCAGGACATTTTGACAAACTGAGATACAACGGCTAATCCCCCAGAGTATCGCCTCACTCACACAACGGTCTTTGTTTTTGTTCTTATGCTTTCTGACCTCTGTGTGTGTGTGTGTGTGTGTGTGTGTGCCTGTGTGCGTGCGTGTGCGTGCGTGCGCGTACGTGTTTGTGAATTCTGCAGTTGATCCAGAAGATTATGTTCCTGCTGCTGTACCACGAGGTGTTACAATTTAAACATGTGTTTATTTTATTTTGGGTGATGGGTAAAATGATAGTTGAGTAAGGTTTAATGTGTCAATCACCACAATCACAACTGTTGAGTAGCAAGTATCATAATCATCATTAGAAACATTTCTGCCTGGGAATCATAAGATTATGTTGTTTTGGGGTTTTTTTGTACTTAATTTACATTTACTTTATATACTTAATTTTAATGACAATGTGTGTTTTTAAAAAAAAGACACATTTTACCAGACAGGCAAAGAGTTGTTGAAATAAGTATTAAACCGATCGCCGATCACCACATTTTACTTGAAGGCTATCATTAAAGCAGAGTGTGAGTCATTGGCATGAAGATAAAAGGTTGATGTGTATTGACATTTTTAGTGTTTGAATGTACCATGACCCCACACTACGAAACATCAAATCAAGCAGAATAAACTGTCTAATACTGGAGCTGATCCAATAATGCTAATGCTACAAAACCACAGACACACAAATATATTTGCTGAATAGAGTAAATTATAAAATACCTTAAATTCTTTAAGAGCACAGTGGACGACAGCATGGCTAGACTGCTGCATTTATCTGAATGCTTATAGCGCCATACTTTTCAAAACTACCTGTGTGACTTGCAGTCCCGGAAAGTAGTAGTCTCCTTTTATCTTTTGCCATGGACATGCAATGACGAACCTTACATAGTTCATTTTATTTAATCATAAGAATTAATTATGCTTGCAGATATTACTATTCCAAGTGAGCGCCGCCCACTTTGAAACTAACAGTTTTATTCAGGTACAAGCTTCCAATCAATAGGATCAGCACTAAACCAAGAAACCAAGCCTTTTGGTCCCCGTCCACAGTGTCTGGCCAAACCAAAATCCAACAGCCATTGTTGCTGACTTGACATGAGCCAATTAAATTTTGAGAAAAGGACACAGACTAAGTGGTTCGCCCTTGAATGAAGCACCTACAGGCAGACCTGTCATCTAACTCACAGGATTAACGACTGGACCTAATCTTGATGTTAACAATCACTGACATTGTTTTGATGACAAATAGCAATTGCACATATGAGTAAATCTGATGAACTGTGGGATGTTTTGCTGTCTTGTGTGACCGTATAGGTACATGTGAACGTGAAGGCTTTTTGAAGTTGTTTGGTGAACAGGGCTTTTAATGTTGTCTCATCTCTTTGAGGGAGCAAGGAAATCATCATTGGTGCACATGTGAAAAAAAATCATGCAAATAATTTTTGGGGTTTATTTTCTTTTTCAAACTTTTTTTTTATAGATACACGTCCCTTTAGGGGCTCCAGAGAGGTTCCCAGATAGACGGACTGATTTTTGTTTTTGGTCACCGGTAGCTGTCAAGTATAGCCTTAGCCTTACAAACAAAGAAGAAAAGCTCCCATGGAGTTCTTCTGGTGGCCCCTGGGAGCTAAATGTCACTTGAAAAACCCCGTATTATCCACTCCACTCCACTCCAACCTGCCTATATTTCCCAGCCCAGTATTCTGCTGTCAGTACTGCAGTTCCGCTTTTGTGGGTGTGTCGCTCCTGATTTGGGTGCCTTATGAATATTCTATTGAATGACCGCGCACCAGTGATAGCCAACCTAAAGACAAATCTCTTCCTTTCATTTGGAAAACCTCGGACTGAGTTGGTAAATAAAAACAAACCAGGAGAAAATGCAGAGCAATTAGAACAATTATTATGTTTAACATCATACGTGAAATATTGCTGTTAATGCCACGGAGTCATTAAGACGTTTACTTTAGTGCACAGACGTTATCATTCATTCTTCCATTTTAGCATCACTCTGACCTTGATTCCAGCCCCCTAAATGTTTTGCCCTGCGGCTACAACAAAATTCCTCCAGTAAAAAACCAAACAGTAGTGCTGCCATTAGTGTGGTTTTACTCGGTGGTGGCGCAGTGATTAAAGATTGCAGTAACTGGATGGAGATAAATACAGTTTGTCTGAGAGTGAGATCTGCTGAAAATGCATACAAATGCTGTGTGTGTGTATCTTACTGTGCTTTTGGTACTCATTCAATCTAAAACAAACCCTTCTCCCACTCTGCCACTGGGTTAGTTTAATATTTTGTTGTTATCGTGTCGATAAGGTCAGCCAGCCTCTGGGCCGCAGCTGGAAAGAGATGCATTGGGTTGGAGTTGCTTCGCTCAGCTTGCTGTGAGGTTCTAAATGTCATCGTTTCAGCTGAGCGGAAGCTGGCACTCCATTTCCTCCCCAGGGGCTTCATGGAGAGTTTGCAGGAGCCTGGGAGACATTGTGCTTTGTTGATAATAACCCGCTGCCAGAAAACACCAATTATTATTAATTAATTACCGGTCGAAGTAGTGAAGTTACTGCAGTCATATTCATCAGATATGGTAAGGCTGGGATTAGCTTCTATGGCAAATTCAGTCCGAACATCTACGATAGAATGGTCTGCTTCCAGATGAATTTTAGATTGTTGACAGGCTCTCATTGCCACCCTGCGATGATAAGGTCAATACCCAGCTGAGTTTGAGCTTGTATCCTTGTTTGAAATGCATCTGGGGCACGTCTTGGCTCTGCTGACTGTTATCATAGATACGTTAGGTTTTCATTAGCGGTCTAAACTTCTAACTTGCTTTGTCTGTTCCCTAGAATGGATGTGTTGCTCCAATGTTAGGAAGAAAATGAAAACTCCTGGCCGAGAAATACACATTTAGACAAAAGCTGGTCAAGTGAGCCTTAGAATAGCCTATAATGAGTCCTCATTTTAAGAGTTGTGTGTTTCTTATGTAAGTTACTAAGGATTCTAACACCAAAGACTGCCTGCTAAAATACTCTGATGGTCCAGAGGACACCTAAGTAATCAAAAACAGATTCACACGTAGCATTTGCCAGCAATGTGCCTCACAAATGTGTCAGCATTTTTTGAAAGATTTAATGACAATGACCTTTTAAAAATACATAACTTCTACATTGAGTATTTCGATGAGTAGAGCCTCACAAACATAATCAAGTAGCAAGGAAGAGAAAATTCAGCTGTTCAGTATGGATGGAGTGGCATAACAGGCATGCGTGGATAGAATTTCACACTGCATTAAGCCATAGATACTCCAGATGGACCACACTCTGTCCCACAATTCATTTCTTTCAGGGAAGCGAAATTAGAAAAGAAATACACTAAAAAAAATAAGTTCAATTTTATGGTCAACTCTGAATATCAGGTGTTGTTGATGTCAAATATCTATTTGCACCACATGATGATGACGACTGGTCAAATAGAAAAGATACGGAGGCCACAATATACTTCATCGTCTATTGACTATGCTAAACCGGTGACTTGTCTGTCCAGTCTTTACAGATGTACAGCAGCAGTTCAAGATTGAGATGAAACTCCCCACACACACAAAACAAAATGTTCCAGGAGAGTGGCTCCTCCAACAAGTGTTGAGTCTAATTATAAGATATTACCCACAAAGTGCTCTTCTTTCCTTCAAGCCTAAGAAGCCTTAATATCAGCCACCCGCTCTGATGAGCGGTGTTGACAGCCAACAGATCATGTCAGCCCATAATGCAATATCATATCTACAGTGGAACTCAGAATGTGCCCATACAAGCTTTAACATCCTCAATGTGATCTCAAAGGGAGTGTGAGGATAAATGCATATATACAGTATTTAACTATATATTTTTCATCAAATATATATTGTGTTTTAGATCTTAAATTAAAAATGCAGGTGCTGCATTTGGTTCCGGCTGCAGCTAGGAGATTTCCACACAAAAAATGTGTGTGAGGTGTGTGTAACACTGAATGGGTAACGCTCAGTACACTTTTGTGTACAAGTGTTCACATCACCTGCTTACTAGTTCTGAGTTACTCGATGACTTGGTTTGGTGCTGCTCTTAAGTACGTGAAACATTGACGCAAGTGTAACGTTTGTGGTTACTCAGATTAAACAAACACAAATGTATGTGAGATTGATGAGAAAATATAAGAATTTGGTAATTGAGGAAACAAGTCCGCAAGTCATACTGCTTCTAATCAATCATTTTAATGATTTATAGAATGAAAAAGCTGAACATTCACTTTTAGCTGCTTCAGCAAGGTGGATATTAGTTGCTTTTTTCGGTTTCAAACAAAAAAAAACATAATGATGCAGGTTTAACAGAAAATACCTGTGCCAACAATATTCTGCCTCTCTGCAGAGCTTGAACTCTGTCCTTCTAACATTTTGATAAACCTCCACTGACGGCGACCTCATATTCTCTGCCTTACCTTTGATCCCAGTACACTGACCGCTGCAAGCTTCTACTATGGTCTGATAAAGTTTTGCTTTGTGTAACCTAACAAACGGTTTTCCCTTTTTGTTGTTTTGACGCTCAATAATCACACTGATCGAATTTGCCAAAAAATGAATGATTCAGTGAGGGAGTCCGCCTGCTGGTGTGTTACGCCACAGATGACATGCAGATAGAGTAAGAACTTAATGAATTCTCTGCTCACAGCACCAATCCACTTTCATAAAGTTGCCCCTCAGCTATCTCCACTGGTAATCACAGCCCGTCTGATGCACCATCTAAATAATACTATATTTTATCATAACAAACATTGTTATAAATGTCTAACGATCACTGCAGTCGTGTAATTTGGAACCTGGATCTTAACCCTTGAGGGACTGACCACACAGATGTTGGTCCAGTGGTTTAATGAGTTTCTAACTTAAATCAAGATATTTTTGACTCACGTCTGATAGCGAGGAAACAGTGCTGCAAACAATCATATTATATACAAACACCTTTGCATTCTATGTAAAATAGGTGTTCAGTAAATGATAATCAGTTGTGCTTTCATCTGAAATCGTGAGACAGTTCATGTACGGGGTCGAGAGTTGGCTTGATTAGTTCATAAATAAAAGTATAAAATCATCATCTGTTGGGAAAACACGTTTTCATGCTGCTGTCATGGACTCGCATGTAGACAGGACGACATACCTGTACATAATCATCCCTCCATCCATCCATCCATCCACTGTCATTCCAGGGTAAAATAATCCACAAAAACAACCTGTTTACCCTTTCCTATGCAGACAGAAGGACAAACTCCTCTCCAGATGCAAATTAATAGTCAGAAGGAAGTCATTTTTGAACACAGACATTATCTGTCCTCTCTGTCCCTGTTTTGCTCCCTCTCTTGGCCAATTACAATTCTTCATCTCACACTAATGCTTTTACTGCGTTTACTTTATTGTCCTCCCTGTGCTTTATTGGCATGACTGCTGTCGTGCCAGAGAAACAATTGAGTTAAACCGAGCCACATTACAGTAAAGGTCTATTCTTCTTATAGTACTCCGTATCGCTGTCTGCAAATCGCCTCACTTGCATTGCTCACAAGCTGCTGTCATTTCCTCCATGCAACTTAAATATAAGTTAATCTTCATAGATATGTCTGCAAACACACACACACTCACTCCAAGCACACAAGTACACATCAAAGGTACCGTTCATGCTAATCTCTACTGTACAGTTCACTACACAGTAAGTTGTCGTGTGTGTTGTGCCTCACCTTGTCCCAATGTGTGTAACTCCCCCTCCTCCACACCAGTGGTTTCTGCACTGTCCATCATGTAAATCCGTCTTCTTCATAACAACACTCCACATGTCATTCCTCTCTGCGTGTGTGTATGCTCGCGTGTGTGTGTATATTGTGCAGTTGTACCGGAGGCAGGCATCCACCAAACTGGCAGCGTTGGAGGAAGCAGAGGAGGGGAGGACAGCTTCTTACCAGAGGGAGATCGTTCACCTGCGGAGGCTGCTCAAAGACAGACAAGAGGCTGAAGAGAGATTGCTGCAGTCCAAACGGTAGGAGGGGAGAGTTAGGGGGAGAGAGAGAGAGAGAGAGAGAGAGAGAGCGAGCAAGGGAGGGAGGGAGAGAAATAGCAGAGTCAGTCAAACCAACAGCACAAACCAATTACTGAGCAAAGACAGAGAGGGACGTGAGGACAATCACGCCAGTTTCTGTGAATTGGCTCTCTGTCCCTTTCTTTTGTTCTTTCCTTCAAACAAAATAAAGCACTTATCAACAGTGATGTCCACACAAACACAGGAACCTAACATAACCTGCTCAACGTACAACAAAAGAGCACACAGAGACAACTGCTGTGCTATAAGTCCTTAGTCAGTGCAGTGCGTAAACATGTATCTGACACTCTCTTCGTCTCGTCCAGATGGACGGTCACGTCCAAGGAAACCAGCGTTCACAGGGGGTCACACCGATCCGGTCGGCAATTCTCACTTCACACTTCCATCACTTAACCTCCTCAAGAGCACCAATTCTCAGCACATACAGTATTCGAAGTCACAGACAAGATTCCAAAGCACAGAGAACAAATAAGATAAGGAGGTGGATCTCAGGACAAAGAGTCTGATTTGGTTAAATATGACCCGTCTGTTATATGTATTTGTAGGCATTTATCTGTATATAGACCCTTTGGAGTTATTAGCTGGTGATTGTCAGAAGATTAACAGAAAAGAGTGTCTCCTAAGCGAAACATGCTTGAATTATAGACATTGGACATTACATTAAGTTAATTGATTTGTTCTGCTTTACCAGTGGTGTAGGTGACACACCTCTATAAGGACATGGATCTGGTACATGGTTAAGTTGTAAGTTTAGTCTCCAGCTTTCAGAAAAAAAAGAGAGATTTCATCTTTCCTCCTTGAGTTTCTGCAAGGCACGGCCAAAAATACATGAAAAGATATTTTCAAACAAAATACTCCTGTTGTAAATTTATCAAAATAAAATACAAATGCATCAAATTAAAATACTGTTATTCTGTCAATCTCACATTTCTTTCGCTGATTGAAGTTAATCTGGCATGCTAGCAGATTTTAAATAAATTATTTGCAAACATCCATCCATCCATTTTTGCTGCTTATCCGGGTCCAGGTCGCCGTGGCAGCAGACTGAGCAGATCAGCCCACACTTCTCTGTCCCAGGTCAGGTCCTCCAACTCCTCTTGGGGGGATCCCGGGGCATTCCCAGGCCAGCCTAGAGATGTAATCCCTCTAGGGTGTCCTGGGTCTTCCTCGAGGCCTTCTCCCAAGATGATGTTCTCAGAATATCTCCCTAGGGAGACGACCTGGGGGCATCTTGACTAGGTGCCCGAACTACCTCATCTGACTCCTTTCAGTGCGAAGGAGCAGCGTCTCTACTCCGAGTCCCTCCCGGATATCCGTGCTTCTCACCCTGTCCCTGAGGGTGAGGCCAGACACCGTACGGAGGAATCTCATTTCCGCCGCTTGTATCTGCGACCTCTTCTTTTCGGTCACTACCCAGGGCTCATGACCATAGGAGAGGACAGGAACGTAGATCGATTGGTAAATTGACAGCCTCCCCTCCTGGCTCAGCTCCCACTTCACCACGACAGTTAGGTACTATATCAGTAGGACTTCAGACGCTGCACCAATCCGTCTATCGATCTCATGCTCCATCTTGCTTGCAAACAATAAAGCTGAAAAAATATTCCCTCAATCAAACAATTTACAACAATATTAGTATTTTGATACAAATGACATCTGGGTTTTTTTTCAAGACCACAAGATACAACATACACATTACAAATACAATGATCAGAGATAAGGTTAGAGATCCATACCAAGTTTTCCTAATGCTGCTGCACAGTGCTCTGGCTGGTAGATTTTGTCTTCCTGAAACAATCCACCACCTCTCGTCTATTCCCCTGTTAGCAAGTCCGTTTTTAGCTCTGTCTCTGGGCCTGCTGCCTGCTGCTATCGAATGAAAGCTAGCTAATCAGATTGTTAGAGGACCCAGTCCTACTCTGCCCTGAGGACACTTTAATAACAAATTACACTCCCACACACATCACTCACATCACACACACACACCACCATCTTAGTGGCATTACCAAACCACTGCCATCAGACACCACTACACCATCTACTCTGTAAAATGGCACACACACCCAATGCAGTGTGGACCCTGAAGGCCATCGGGACGCATTTTACCTGAAGTCTAACAGTCCTACTGACAGTTTGCTTTATTACAGTACTGTCTTCCAAAGGTCTGAGTGATGTGTAGCCTATTTGTTTTGAGATGACTTCTGTAGTTGCTGTCTTGTAGCTTTTTTTTATTTGGTGTAATTCACTGATTCCTCCTCCATTTAATGATGTCTCGTGTGGTTGTTGCTGTTTTGCTGAAAATGTATCAAGCAGTAGGTCACCTTGGTCATCTTGTCCAAGGTTCACATCTGTCTTACCAATAATGCGTCTCTGCTTTGCTCTCTGAGACCAGACAGATTCGTCATTATTGGCGTATGCTGCATGTTGACCAATTTACTGGAAACGTTTGATCATTGAGAAAACGCTTGAGGTAATTTTAAAAGAATGCTGTGTTTATTTTCTCTCCATAAATGGGCACCGATGCACACAGTCACAGTGGGTGGTAAGTCATTGTCCTTGGTCAGCCAGGGTACATTTACAAAAGGGGAGACGGATTGGAGACTAAAACAGGAACCTGCACGATGCGGCCGTGGGCTGCATCTCAGGAGACTCATCAGGGACCAGTAAACTCTAAATACAAGCATCTAGTACACAAATTTATCACAATGTCACAACTGCACTGATCCTTGCGCTTGCATTTTAGAGCCATGCCATTTATAATCTCCCTTCATTGTTATCGTTCTAGATGTGTTTGATGTCGTTTTGTACAAATTTCAGTATATATGCTGTATTCGATATCATGGAAACTTTGGCCTGTCCGAGGTTTAAGAGTTTAAAAAAAACAATACGTTATGTTGGTGAAGTTTCTGTTTTCTGTTCTGACGTATGAATATCAATTTCAGCATCAGCCCCAAAAATCCAGTTTTAGACAGGTGCAGTGGATGCTCGTCGCTCCTGTAGTAGTCTCATCGCTTTTTAACTGGGTGACGTGCAGTGATTTATTGCCTTCACCTGTCAGCCCTGCTGTCTCTCCCTGAGGTGAAATAGAGACATTAGTGTGGTGCTACGTGCTGTAGCTTCCCTCTGTCTCTCCGTTTGAACTGTGGTCTGTATTGTGTGACCACCACCAGTATTGTCCGTGTGCAGGCGCTGTATATGTGTAGAAAAGTAATCAAATATTGTTTTAATTCACAGCTATTTAATATAGAAATTGTTTATCCCACAAAGTAGAAAATCATTCAGAGAGAGAGGCTACACCTACGTGACAAGTTTTGGAAAAACATTTTCAGATGAAATTTTGAATGGCAGAAGCCTGCTCAGCACAAGAGGGTTTGTTCTGTTGCCAAGGAATACAGGGAAAACATATTTTAAGCCTACAATGGTGGATTCAGACATTACTGACAGAATTTTACTCTCATTATTGAAGCGCCATCATCAAGTATACTGATGTTTCCTTTTTTTGCATAACAAGTAAGTGCAAATATGCACAAAATTTGGTTAAACAGACTAATTGATTCATGAGATCCAGCTCTTTTTGTACATTTAGCAACGCAAACTCAAATTTGGCAGCAAATTCTTTTTTTCATGACTTCAGTGTTGTATAACATTAAAAAGCTAAAGCTAAAAAGGCAGCAGGAATAAAAGTCAGGTACCAGGAAGAAGTAAAGCTACAAATGGAAAATAAACATGCAAGAAAATACTAAAGGCGACACAGCATCAAAGTACAATGTGGTGATGAGCCAATGGTGTGATCAGTGTGAAACCACCACCGTCAGGTTGAACAAAATATATAGAGAAGGTTCTGAATTCAATACCTATCAGCCTGATAAATTTATCTAGAATCCGATTACGCCTATCAAGATTACAGCTGTGACAGGCAGGCAGGGAGGCAGACAGACAGACAGATGTCAGTTATTACAGTGTACCAGCACAGCTGCACGTGGGTGTAATCAAGTTCAATTTCCTCCAAATCAGTTAGAATACATCTAAAGTATTCACCGTCAACATTTTTCAATAGTAAAGGGCCTCCAAAAATGGAAGCTGCGGTAGACTCGCTCATCTCTTAATAATTTCCTTTTGTATGAGCTTTAGGCTTAAGGAATCCAGGGAATGATCCACTCCAATGATCCTGTCCCAATTTCTGATCCACTACTTTATATTCTGCCCATGCTACCGCAGAAGAGATGCTGATAGGTAGTGATTGCCGCCTGCCTGCTGAGTTCTCTGTAGCCTCCAGGGAAGCAGCTCTGCTTCAGTCTTCCAGGAGCTCAGGAGGGGATCTGAGGCTTCAGATGTTTTGTTTTATTTCCTCCATCTGAAAGCAGTACTGTCTGCCCCACAAGCGCCACAAAAACTTAGTTAGATTAGATAGATAGGTACACATCTATGGATAAATGTAGCTTTTGACGTTTTGAGTTTCTCACTTGAAAATGTATTTATATGATCATCCTGATTTTCAAAAGATCATGACTGTGTTCATCTGATCCAAACCCACAATAACACATGGAAAAGATATTAAGATACTGTTTTATGTTAATTGCATACATGCTTAGAACTGCACTTTTAATTGATTCTAGTCTTCATTAACCTAGAAAAAACACACGTTATTAATTCCATCAGCAGGTTCAGGAATACTGAGCTTGTCGTCTTCCTTTTGCGTCTTCTCTTTCTTCGTAGCTGTCATAGGTAAAAAAAAAAAAAAAAAAAAAAAGAATAAGAAGAAGACGCAGGTGCAGCCTTCATTGTGGGATCGTGTGGCGACCAAGGCTTTTGTAACTCACTTGTAAGGACTCGGTACTTTCAATGAAACATCCTTTCAAAAGTCTAAAAGAGAAGCCTGAAGTGGACGGTGAGGGGTGGTGATTATATGGCTACCTGTGTGGTTGTACCCTCTGTTGTGTTTTGTTCCCACGGCTCTTCGTGTCTCCATGGAAGGTTTGTTTGTGCTTGAAGCCAGTAGTGGGCTAAATTTGACATTGACTCACAATTGGAGAACTCTGCCAATATCAGGATTTAGCTCTCAAGGACAATTCATAATCCACGTTAATCTGCAATCTACAATGGAGATGTCATGAATGAATGAATAGATTTAAATCAACCTGAAATAATCCAAGGATAGTTATCTTCCAGTTTGGCATGTACACATGTTAGAAAGACAGCTGACTGCATTACTCCTACTCTCTGCCATTTTCTGGTTTCACCTCTGCGCGTTTGTCCTGAGATGACACAGTTTAGTTCAAATATCGGGAGCAGATGAACACGAAGAATTTCTTGGAGGGATAATTAAGGTCTGATTGTCTAGTGCTGTCCCCTGGGCTGTCTTTCAGCCACACTTGCCTTATAAGCCCCACTGCTCTGAATAACTGAATAATTTTGGTACCTGGTTTGACCCGGCATGCATGGTGAGCAGGGAGTGGTTCCCATGCAACGTGACACACCAAATATTATAATGGTATCTTACTGGTGCTGCTTCTAACAATGAGATTATGTAGCTGCTGCTGAACCCCTCTTCAGCTGTGTGGCCTAGCGGTCACTGCATTGGTCTGTTCTAAACACACAAAAACACATTCACTGCATTTTTTATTTCCATAAGGCAGCAATATTTGTCTCTGTCTGCTCTCTGTCCTAGTAGAGTCATATCATGCAATAATGAATGTCAGAGTCTTGTTACCATGGGTGATGCAGTGTGTGTGTGTGTGTGTGTGTGTGTGTTTGTGTGTGACACGAACAGAACTGATTTGAGTTGGAATCACTGAAGGAAACACATTTTAATAGAAAAAGAGAGCACTTTCCTTTTCTATCTAAAGGCGTGTTCGTATGGCTCACGAACAGTTTCGAAGCTAACCAACCCGAGAAACAACAGTGAGCAGGGACAGGAACCTACTTTATCAATGTTTATGATATTCATTAAGTCACTGAGTGTAATTTTGTTAACAGAATCACTTTGCAGAGCACAGCTGATGCTGCGGGAGAGATTTCTGTCATTAGCAAAGGGAACATTGCCTTTCATACATACATCGAGACTGGCTGACTAGCCAAACCCAAACAGACTGGATGTATGTGTTCGGATTACATCGAAGTGTCATGGGACTGACCATGATTGTCAAATGGTCGCATGATGAATTTCTTTGACCTTGGATAGTTTTCTTTTATAGGGAAGTAATGTGTTATTGCAGAGTACTAAGCATTTGACAGCAAGCAGGGAATTATTTCTTTATATATACATTATACATATAATTAATGTATATATCTAACCTACAGCCACAACCTAGAGCTCCTGAAGGCTATATTAATAATCTACTGATTGTCGTGCCGCAGACAGACCCATTTGTAGCTGTCTTGTACTACTTTGATGTACACCGTGTCCGCTGGCAGGGTTGTTCTGTTTTATAAACACATACATGAGCAGCACAGTCTGTCATCATATGCTGATCTCTCCCAGTTCAGGCAGTGCAGCCACCGGCATAATAAGCAGCTAAGTGTGTCCAGTCGGGGCGGTGGATTGCCTCAGTTACTGACGTGTCTGTGGTGAGCAGCAGATGACAGAGGAGCTTTAATTCAGCAGCCATTCCAACAGTAACAGTACACAGAAGTAATTATGCATTGTCTCTCCTGAGCCGTTTTTTTCTCATTTCTCTTATCATTTCCACTGCTTCTCTCAGTCTCCTAGCAAAATAGGAGGCTGTTAGTTTCTTTTAGAATGCACACACCGGGCTTCGCTCCTGTTGTGCTGTTGTTTTTTTACATTTACAACCTGCATCTCAAGCTATAATGGAAGCTGCAACATGTAAAGCTGCTTTGGACGGAATGGTGTTCGAATGAATCCTGTGCATGCTAAGTTTGGTCGTTTCTAACCGCCTTCACCGTTTCAGCTAAATGTCTGTAATGAAGTTGCATTACAATTAATGATTGGTTAATTGTGTATAGACTAACATAAAGGTCATTTGCTGAATTAACTGCAATGGATGGCGATTATATATGCAGCTAACTCCATCTCCATTCCTCTACATCTACCCCTCCATTGGTGGCTGACAGTGACTGATTTTTATAATGAAAAACTGATGATACCATTGTAACATTTACAAACTTAGTTTGTTGTTTTGCAGTTTCCGAGGTTTTTAATCTCATTTCTCGTTCCATGACACATTCCACATTGCCATGAGACCCAATTTATTACAATTAACTGCAGTGAGCAGTGTAAGATGGAAAAATGCTTCCTGTAAATGTGTTCATTTAAAAAAACAAAACAAAAAAAACAGCTGTATACAGGGGAAGTTATTTATTTATTCATTCTTCATATTATTTAATTCTTCTCTCTTCTTCTTCTCTCAAACTACTACCTGGTTTAGTCAAGTCTCTTGTATCTTTACATGGAGGAAAAACAGGAAAAAACAATTGTTTCCTTCCCCCGACAGCACATATTTGGATCTGGAGTGTGTATGTTGTTTTTATGAGCATTGTGCAACCAGACTCAGATGTGATTACGTCGCTCACTGAACTGTTCAGTGTGAAGAAGCTTCATCAAGGGAGTTTGATGGCGTCAGTTTTTGTTTGGAAAATTCTAAATTGCTTTAAATTCCAATTCCCAGCCTTCAACAAACAAACCATTCTGACTATTACATAATTATATTGCAGCACTGTTTGGAAACCATCCTCCACTGGCTGCTCTCTGAAATGAACAATAATAGTTATTCACCATCTAACCTGGCAGTTTTGCATGCCTTGTTTTACCATGATTGTATGTCTTGAACATAATAAACAATAATAATGTTGAAATCTAAAAACATCACAAAAAAATCGAAATGACCAAAGAGCCAAGGGGTCGTTTTTGAATTTCACCTATATATCAGCTAAACCTGAGATTCTCTGTGAGATGTTTTTCTGTCAGACAAACAGGTAGTGATGAAAAGAGAGTTGTTAGAATCGTCTGCCTCTGTCAATGAGCTACAGCATCAAAGAGCCCACTTTCTATCTGACACCTCAGCATGCACACAGGATGCACCGTTCTCTCATTTGAGGTGCTTGTTCTAGTTAGTGTGACATGCAGTGAAATTTGTTGAATCGCAAGGAGTGTCCTCTCTAATGTCTGCTGTTACATCGTGTTTGGGTCCCCAATGGGTGATACCCATGAATCTGTCATTACGGCCATTCTGTTGCCCTAAGATTCTATGGAAGAAGACCATGTTTAATACCAAGATATCTTAGTGCAGAAGTCAGTATTTCTCCCAGATTTATATATTGAATGGATGGAAAAAACTCCATGCTATCGCGTTGAGTGAATGCACAAAAATGCCTTAAATTACCCTGTAAATTTAACATTAAACTGCAACCTTCACCTACACATGGCTGGAGAAGCTCTGTGCCGTCTATTCCTGGACAATCGGCCCTGACTTTCCAAATGAACCCTTCATAAAGCCAAGTCACACTCTTCCTTGTTGAGCTTTTCCAGGAATGACTTTTTAGTTCAGTGCTGGATTTAACAGATGAATGTTTCAGAAATCAAAGGTGCACTGGGACTGGGAAATCCCTGTTCGCTGTTCATTCAAAAAGCTTTGTGTGGAAATAAAATATCTGTACCTGTCAAATACCTGTGCATTTCAGTGGAATGGTGAGACGTCCTCAGTCTCATGTCCTAGTCCAAAACCCCCCCAGAAATCTCACAGCCAGATGATCGTATCAACAATGTTGCCTCATTAAGCTTTATACTTTTGTTTGGCTAATAACGGGTTAATATTGTGACTGAGCTGATCTGTGCGCCCTGTGGTGACCATGTGAATGCTAAACAGGGGGATCAGACAGATGGCATTGACCTTTATGCGTACACACACACACACACACACATACACACACACACTTGAAGTCTGTTAAATATATTAATGTCCATGACAATTATATTTTTGAACGTCATCTGCAGACCCTGCAGTCATTATTGACCCCAGCAAGGGTAATTATATAATAACCTGGCAATGGGACAAATTTATAAAAATTTGAGTGGAACCTTTAAACCATACATGTTTTTGGTTTGTGTTTTTTTTTAACTTACAACACAGCTTGAGTACTGCAGCCTACATGTAAAGTGTTGAAATTGTTGAGCAAATGTGGTTTGATGTTTTTTTGGCCCATGCCGAACAGACATATGACATTTGATTGCTTTGTCCTCAAGTCAGTAAACATTATAGATCCCATGGAACCTTTGCTAAAATTAGCAGAGCAGACAGTGACTGGCTGTGTGTAAATGATAATATATTAATGCAGCATTACAAGGGAGGATTACAGGTTAAGATATCCTGTTAGACAGAATAACTAAGGGAGTTGTTCTTATGACACTCAGCCCATAGCAAAGAAAAATGCAAAGACATAAATTTTCAATTCTGAAATATTGGCTGTGGCCTTTGTTTAACTCAGCTGAAGAGAAAACTGTGTAAACCTCATCTGACTCTAGCTTATCAGAGAAAAATGTGTTTGTTCAACATCCCCTGTCTTAAGTGTCATAAGAAATGTCTCTGGTTGTTGTCTTTGCTTTCAATTTGCAAGTCCAACAACACGTTCGTTACAGAAACAGCAGGAGCCTGCTTTGAGTTTTTCCATTTCAACAGATATGCAGTCTCTGCAATAGAAAGTACATCTCCATTATTCACAATGAAAGGCTACCACCTTTAACTTGGTAATTTTGAAAGAATCAACAATAATCTGTCTGTCCCGAAAGGCCTGCCCAAACAGTTGACTTTGTTGTCATGACACTGCTCACATCAAAGTGTTGATTGCAAACGCGTGGCTTTTTCAATTTCAGCTCAAAAGTGCTTCAGGTGCTGAACTGTGAAAGTTCTTTTTGCATGCCTTTTCATTCCATGTAATTGAGTGTTTTTAATGAGAAGTAGTCCTGGGGTACTTCGATTGGAGTTCTGTGAGATACCACCGCCAATGCATCACTGGGATGTCGGTCTTGGCTGCTGCTGTATTGATTATTGTCACATTTGCATTGTAAACTCAGACTTGCTGTAGTGATCCAGTTGCTAAGCTACAAACAGTTTTGGGTATATATTCAACATGTGTGATTTCATTTCTTTTTTTAAATTGACCTTCAATTCAATTTAATACAGAACAAAGTCTTAAATCGGGTCATACTCCTGTCAGTACTACTGTAAATCGGCTGACAATGGTTCAAGTAGCAGCAAAAGGACGAGATACTCTGAAATGTAATGGCTGATGGATTTCCTTGGCCCAGCACTTGGCTGTGGGAAAGGAAGATCCTTCAGGATTTGCTCATCAGATGGTCTGCAGGTATCCCTGTAAGTCCTCCTGAGATCAGGCTGTTCATTTAATGTGGCCACAGTGACGCATGAAAAATTCAGTGTTGTAATGACAGCAAGTACTGCAGTACCTGCTATTCAGCATAATAACACCCTCTCGCTCTCTACAACGCACGCATGCACGCACACACACAATCACACCGTGTAACTGGACTACCTCTGTTGCTTTTATTTCAGAATTGTATTCCTTTTTGTAATTTGATGGAACGTTGATCAAATTTAATAAACAGACGTCACATAAGATAGCCCACATCATATAGTGCATCTATCCATTATCTATGCCACATATCCATGTTAAGGTGGTGTTATAGAGTCAGACAACTCAAACACACTCCCATTCACATCTATGGTCAATTTAGATACTCAGTTCATCTAAGCTGCACGGCTTTGGAGGTGGGAGAAATCTGGAGTACCTTGAGGAAACCAACGGAGATACTGGGGAGAACATGAAACAAACTTAGAATGCAGTGGCAGACCAAAATGTTTTTGTTCATAGGGAGCTAATAGTGGTGGAACCCATTTCTGGTTAAATACAATTAATAAACTTCTCTTCTCTCCAGAGAAGTGGAGGAGGAGCTGGAGGTGGTGTGGCACGTAGCGGCCAGGGAGAACCAGCAGATGAGGGAGACTCTACTGGAACTCCATGGTGCGACTCGAGATGAAATCACTGCATCGCCCCCGTACTGATCACCCGGTGCCAGGTCTCCTCTCGTCATCTCACCACCAAAGCTCTCCCCAAAATCACACTCAGATCACCAGAACAACTTAGACGAGGCACAGAAGCACATGCCGGATTTCTATTGCTAAAATTCTGCTCTGCCTGGCCACACACATGGACACTTAAGACGGGCTATAGAGTAGCCTGGTTTACAGCATCCAGATGAAATAACTGTAAGCTTAAATATACGTCTGTCTTTAACTACGCACTTATCTGAATATCTGATGTTTTTTCACTCTGGTAGTATGTTAGGGGTACACTTAATAATAGTGTACAATTTGATATAACTTCATTTGGCAGACAACTTGGTTGCCTTATAGTAAGTGAGACATTTCAACAATAAAGTGTCGAAAAACATATCGAAAGAACAAAATGACAACAAAAACACATTTGGACAATGTGGCCAAACGTATCTGAATTCAGCACGGTTAATAAACTATTTTTAAAGTTTTTGTGAAAAAGGTCTCAGGGTCTTACCTATGTGCTTTGGAGGAAGTGATGTCATGCCAAATATTTGCAACAAAATGAGTATGCAAGACAGACAGACAAAAGCGACAGCCACCCTGGAATCCTTGCTGCTTGTGTGTGAACTATAACAAACTCATCACAAGATAAGCATTCATTTTTAAACCATTTAGGGGGAAACTGTAAAGTCAAAATAATTCTACATGTAGGAATACTTCTAAAATGCTTATTCTGGACTTACCTTGCCATATTGTGTTTTGGGACATCCTTGTCATTGAAATGTAAATAAATTCTGTCACTCATTGTATTGAGTTAAACGCTGGATTTGCACACAGTAAACAGAGGTAGAATTGATGACACTGCGTCGCCATTAAAGCCGAACCGCACACACACCTACCTATTGGACATGCAGTACAACCCACAGACACACAGTGATCACATAATGTAATGCTACTTTCATGTTGTCATTCTTGATCGTGTCACGGCATCTACCTGCTTCTTTTATGACTGACTCACCATGGAGACCTCAGAGATCTTACTGCAGCCCCTGCTGGATTATTGTAAGACCACAAGGTGGTGTGCTGCTCTCTGTGTGCGCTACACAAATCCCTGCTGACGAACACAGACCAGGATGACTGCAGCCTGACCAGTCTTACCTCTGTTGAACTGACACACTGCTGGTATTAACTACACTAACTTGAGGGGAGTGAACGTGAGTGTTTTGTTGTTTACAAAAAAATTCTGGTCCTCAATTTGTTTCCAAACAGTTTTTTCCATGCAACCAAAGTGCTCTTTGGCAAACAGGCCTGCATTACCACCAATTTAGGGTGGCATCAATCATCATTACAAATCAACATCTACAATGATGTCCTCATCATCATCATCATCATCACCCATCCATCCATCCATCCTTCCATCCCTTTTCTAGTTCTGAGCTGGGTCCTCTGTCATCCATCTATCCATTTTCATTGCTGAGTCTTGGACATCCTCCCTACAGATGGGTTCTCCAGGTCTTTTTCTTGTCCCAACTCATTTTCTGACCTTTGGCCTCATTTCAAGTAAATCATGAAAATTGTGTCTTTTCAGCACATTTATAACAGGTTGCTTCAACATTTGAGCCCTCCCTGTCAGATAACACCTAGAAACAATGGGACTTACAGTACGACTGCTCCTCCTCCTCACACTTTGGTACATTTGAATTTTTGAACCCACGTCATCCAATAAACTGTTACTGTTTGACAAGTGAGGAGTCGTTCTGCTGTGTTTGTATTCATTTATTAGCCCACGTATATTCCTCCAGGCCTCTGCTTCTCTGATCACGTATGTCCCATCTATAACAGTAAAATAGCTGTTGTCTTCCTCATGTCAATTGCCTCTGTGGTATCCAGAACCACTTTGAATGTCAGAATTTGTCACATGAGGGTGAAGCCAGAGGTGTTAAACTTTGTAATGTCAATCCGACTCCTGCACCTGGAGACTGAGTCTTGTGTTAACTCAGGTTTTTTTGTTTGACTTCACTTCGGACCTTCTCCCCATAGGAAAGCGATTATTAATTCAAGTAAAGTAATTATTGATTGAAATGCACAGTGAGATTTTCACAAGTCAGGCAGCTCATGGTTTTTTTCAGCATGTTTGAACTCTGCAAACCTGTTTAGGAGCAGCCTGAAGTTGACACGCAGACATTTGACAACGGGGCGTTTTCTGTGAAAACATGATTTTCCTGAGGAAACATATCGACGCCTGCCTTGCTTGATGCTTACAGATGTGTCTTACTATCAGAAAGATCATACAATACCGTGAGTATTTGCAATAAAACACTATTTTTGGGATTAGGATATCCACCTATTTATTTATTATTGGTCATAGTAGTATGATTGCTATTATTCTTGTTATTCAGCCTTAAAAAACTTTTCAAAAATGTGCATTTTCATTTGTTGTGACTCTTTTTTATATAGGACAAGATGAAGACTGACTCTCTTTTGCAGGAGAATGGTGGGCGAGGACACTCCGATGTAAGTTCACAACTCTTCTCTGTGTCTTATTCTACCTGAGCTCCTATCCTCTGATGTTGTTTATCTTGCATTGTGTGTTTTTCTTCATGTGTTTGATGTAGTTTTTGTGATTCTTAGAACTAAGGGTAATATGCTGTCATAAAAGTTTAGCTGTTAGAACATGTTTCATAAATAATGCTTTTAAATACATATAAGTTAGAAAAAGCTACTAAAACCAATTTGTCTCTCTCCCAGTTCATCAATCTCTATCTTGTCTTTTTGTCCTCCTTTAGAGGAAGAAGAAGGACAGTGCAGGATGGGAGACAAACTCCATCACTTCCAGTTTAGAGGGTCATGTTGATTCAGACTACAGAGAGCAGGCCTCGCCTTCTTCACACAGCAAAGATCCACAGAGCCCCAAGAGTCTTAGATTGTTCGCCTGCGGCACCTCAGAGTCAGTCTCAAATACACAGATTGAAACTGTCCCTTGTGTTATTTGTGTTCTCTGTGCCGCTGTAACAGTCCTTTCCCCTTACACAAGGACCATCGGCTCCCAGCTGATTCATGCTAAATCAGCTAATCATTTTCATTGGCTTTGCCAAATTGAGTGCTTAAATGTCTACAACTCAATAACAAGGTGTACAATATCGGAGGGGAAATTAATTGAAGGCTGTTTCGCACAAATTTCCACATTTTTCGCACGAGTACTTCAATTATCTGTCATCCGCACAGCTTGTAGGATAAATATTCATCTGATGAATTCTCAATATTTATCCAAAGGCAGAAAGACAGGTATGTGCTTTACTCTGTGTCACCTTGCGTCGGGTGTATGATATGGCCCAATATCTTGCAACATCAGATACTAGTGAAGGAAGGAAAATACTTCATAAAGGAAAGGAAAGTTCATTACAACAATTTTGCACTGGGTTAATTTAACTGTTAACTGTACACAAAGAATCCTTTATTAGCAATTAATTGATAAAGATCTTAAACCCAAATATCATTTAATGCAACTGTGATTTCCTCGATTCAAATCTGAGCTAAGATCTCTTTAGCCTAATTTAGGTGAGGTAAACCTCACCATACCAATGTATGTGACGCCCATCAATCCGAACCAAACTAACTTAATATTTTCATGATGTTGACATAGTTTGTGATGATATGAAGTACTCACCTTGGCTTGGTCTGAAGCAGCTCAATTCCATTGGGGAGTTATTTTGAGGTTTTGCTCTGTGTGTATCTCCTAACAGAAAAAAGAATTTCCCCTTGGGGATGAATAAAGTACCTATCTATCTATCTATCTATCTATCTATCTATCTATCTATCTATCTATCTATCTATCTATCTATCTATCTATCTATCTATCTATCTATCTATCTATCTATCTACCTATCTATCTATCTAAAGTAACATGGCTGCTTCTTCCTGTTTAGAGCTCACCCTTTGGATGCTGCAGGTTTCCTGTCGTTTGCAACCTTTTCCTGGATGATCCCAGTAATGTGGGGCATGATAAAGAATAAGGTGGACCCCAGTTCTTTTACTTTGTCTCCTTCGGATGGTGCTGATGCCAATGTAAAAAGGTCTGAGCCCGACCATTTCACACAGTGCTGTTTGTTGTCACGGATACAAAGGATATAAAGGAAGCTGCAGTCAAAGCATTATAGAGATGACAGTAGTAATGAGTGCCTCCTGATTGTTTGTTGTAAAGACTGCAGAGACTTTGGGAAGAAGAAGTGACGAAGGTAGGCGTGGACAAGGCGTCTCTCGTACGAGTGATCATGCGCTTTCAAAGAACCACGATGCTGCTTTCTGTCCCAGTCTGTGCGCTGTCTATGTTGGGTACATTGGTTGGTCCAGTGAGTCGTCGTCTCAGCTTTTTGCATCTTCTATGTTAGCACATAATGAACCTCCTCTACAACAACAACTCTGTCATGTCTCTCGCTCTTTTCCCAGGGTGTCATTTTGAATATGATCCTCAACTATATTAATGAGCCTGACGAGTCTACAGGGTCACACGGTGTCGGACTGTGTGTGGCTTTGTTCTCCTCAGCATTTGCCTCAACATTCCTGATGTCCCTGTTTTGGTCATTGACTATGCGCTCTGGACTCAGACTGAAGGGAGCCTTCACCACATTGGCCTTTCAGAAGATCACCTCCCTGCGGGTGCACAGTGGCGTATCTATGGGGGAGGTACAGACGCATAAATCCTGGTTGGAGACTCAGTACTTACGTTTTTGACTTATATAAAGTTGGAAAGCTAAGGAAGACAGTGACAAAGACACAGCTGTGAGTGCAACAACCCTCAAAATAGTGTTGAAAGAGAGGACCATAAATCTGACGATAATAATAATGATAATAATATAATAACAAGAGTTATAAGAATTTATAAGAACGTATTAATTTCACATCATGTCACACTAATGCAAAATGTCGATATAATCTGCATTTCATCAATAAGTGACCAGTAGTACCTGCTATTGCTGATTTAGTCTTCTGGTTCATGGGTTGTCTCAAATTTGCTGTGCTCACAATAAGCACAGCAGAGAATCAATGACGTGGGGGTCACCCATGGGGCTGTAAGGGTCATTTCACACCATACCCTGCTTGCCTTTCAAGGTAAGATAAGATAAGATAAAACTTCATTGATTCACAAGTTACAGCAAAAGGTACAGGTAGAAAAAGGAGTGAGAGATAATATAAGAGGAGGCAAAATTAGAATATAAAATCTGAATTATTACGCTATGCACACGGACTATAGACACACTTACACTTTTCTGTTGTTGTTGTTATTATGTTCATGTCGGTTTTCTGTCTTTCTCCATCCAGATGATTAATGTCGTGACCAGTGACGGCCATAGAATGTATGAGGCGACTGTGTTGGGAGCTGCTGCGGTTGTTTCCCCCATGCAACTGATCCCCCCCGTCTCCTATATCTACTACATTCTGGGCTACAGTGCCGTGTCTGGTCTCTGCTTCCTCCTCCTCGTCATTCCTACTGAGGTCTATACATGCAGTAATAATTGTACCTTTAATATTTTTTTAAAGCTTCCAAACACTTAAATGAGGGCACATCACACTGTATTAGTACTGACATTAGAGTTAGAATGTCATTTTTATTTTATTTTTTTTGCCATTATCAGAAGCGACGATGAATGACGTAATGAAAAAGACACAGTTTAATCAAGAAGGACTTCATCTTAATATAATTTACAGAATACTGTCCGTGCGTGAACATTCTTTATCTCAGTTGTTAAATTACATTTGGTCCTCCGTTGTTCAGTTGGGAGGGGAGCTGGTAGTTCACCGGCAAGGGCACCGTAAATCAACAACAGACACACAGTCTACTGTGTGTCAACCTAACGTTTTCTGTTTGTTTTCTGTTCTGTTTCCAATGTTACTAAAATCATTCTGCTATCAGCTTACGTTGCTCAAGCTCATCAACAAATTCAGACGCAAAGCCATTGTGATGTCAGACAGCCGTGTGCGCACAATGAATGAGATTCTCACCAGCATCAAACTTATGAAAATGTATTCCTGGGAAGATCCTTTTGAGAGGAGGATCACAGGTATGAAATGAAGCTGCTGCAGTTTGTTGGTTTTTAATCTATACAGAGCATCAAGCATCATGTCTTCACCTGTCAGTTTAGAGTGTCTAAAAAATTTATAGTGAAGATATTTGATCCTTTTTTAAGAAGTAAATTCAAGGTATAGGTGTAGAAATATGCTGTGAAGAGCAGTGCACCAGCAAATTTATATGAATGCAACAACTGTACTAAATATTATCTGTATCTGTTTTGTGATGTTTTCGGTCCCGTATAGAGATAAGGAAGAAGGAGAAGAGCGAAATCCAGAAAACCACTAGCTTAATATTTGCAATCACCGGCATCAATATCATCGCCCCGAGCCTGGCCACGATCATTACCTTTGTGACCCATACTACTCTGGGTTTAAAAATCAGCATCGCCGAGGTGAGTACAACCATGACACATAAAGTATCCTTTGAACACACACAATAACATTTTGCAGAACTTAAACTGACTTAACTCACGGTGAAAGGAAGCAGCTGTGACGATGACTGTGTTAGCAGTACTTCTATTATTCAGTAACTTTTCAAACTGATGTCTTTTGGTCCAAAGATTTCATCAGAGTCTTCAAAATGACCCTGATGAAAATTCTTTTGGAGACATGTAGAAAACCGGTGCTGTGTTATACCCGTAAACCTGCGTCAGTCTCACTCTCTGTGTGATGTCCAGGCCTTCACCGTCATTGCGGTCTACAACTGCTTGAGGTTCTTCCTGGCTTTGCTGCCCCTTGGGATGAAACACCTGGCTGAGGCTGCCGTGGCAGCAGCTCGACTGAGGGTAACGCGTCTTCTTATTCTAACACGCTTCACACTTAAACCAGCATGCATTTTATATGGACAAATGTCTCTCTGCATTCTTCATATGGACGAATGTCACGATACAGGATGATGTTTCACGCTTCAAGTCACTGTTATCCTTTGATGATGAGGATGTGTGTGTTGAACGGAGGGCATGTGTGCACTTTTTACATGTACATGTTTTAATCTCTTGACCGAGAATAATTAAATCAATGTTAACTGCCATTCATTGTGATATTCTTGTGAACCTTGCATGCTGCAAAATCATCACTAAAGTTGAAACCTGTCAAATATTTTTCAGAAAATATTGCTTATCCAGAATCCGGAGCCCTACGTGGTACAGAAGAAAGACAGTGAGTCTGCCATAGTGATAGAAAACGCCACTCTTTCCTGGACCCTACTGCAGAGCCAGCCCGAGTCCCCCCACAACACAGCAAATGGACTGATGGGCCACAAAGTAGATGTGACAACCCACGATGGGAGGACCGAAGCCTTGCCGACCTTGAGAAACATCTCCCTCACATTGCCTAAGGTAGCCTTTATCACTGAGACGGGTTTTTAAGGTTAGCAGGACCAAACGATGATGCTCTGTGTGTTCTTCCGAGAAGGGTAACTTGCTTGGTGTCTGTGGGAACGTCGGAAGCGGGAAGACATCACTCATTTCCAGCATTTTAGAACAGGTTGGAATCTCTCTTTCATCTTAGAGGAGACGTTCAATTCACTCCTCTTGTCTGCTCCTTACGTGTTGTTTTACTTACAGCTGATTTTTGTGTTTTTTAGATGTACCTTCTGCAGGGCTCCGTCACAGCCAATGGTACATTTGCCTACGTTTCCCAGCAGGCCTGGATTTTCCATGGAACTGTCCAAGAAAACATCCTGATGGGGGAATCTTTTGACCAGGCCAGGTAATGATGATGTGATCGCCCCTCTCTCTCACTGATTCCCTCTGATTCTGATTCTTTGGATTTTTTCTATTCAACATGGTGAGAGGTGTGATTCATAGTTGTGCACAATTTAATGATGACAATATAATTTCCTTTGTCTTCATCGCCAGATTTAGGCCTCCAATAGGGATGTACATCCATGTACTGTCAATTGAGACCAAATTATGGTAATATCCGTGAAATACATGATGTCTGGACAGAATGGATCCTGTGTTTCATAATCCCATACGGGACTTTAACATCACTAAGCATTATAATTTGTCTATTATCATTTACATCAACAAGTTAATATCCTGCTACGTGACCACCACAAACTGTTTTTAAAACCACTTATCCACTTTTTAAAGTTTGTTTTTAGGTCATGTAGCCCAAGGTTTGGTCTGTTTCTGTGTTGCTGCTATGGTTACCTGTAGTTAAATATATCTGGCACCTTGTTTTGGAAGAGCTGTGTTTAGGGTGTCCTGATATTATGATTCATGAGTAAACCAATCCAAGAGAAAATCTATTCCACAGTCATGGTTCTGAAATACAAAACACGATTAATGTGCATTTTATAATAATTGTATGACTAAATATGAAAATGTTTGTTCCAAAATGAGATGGGAGAAAAAGAAATAAAATCTCAGCACCATGTTGACTGCCAGTCTAAATATTAAGAGTGTGAGGGCTTAGCATAGAAGAGTGTTCAGCTTTTCAAATGCTTGATGGATTTCAGATCCATCCTGAGTCAGTCAGTCCAGTTTATTTGCTCTGTTTTATTTGAAGCGATGATGTACTTATCTGTCCATTTACATTCCTGCATTATTGTTTTTGAGATATGACAGAGTTTTGGACGTCTGCAGTCTCAGAGCCGACCTGCAAATCCTCCCATATGGCGACCAAACTGAAGTAGGGGCTCTAGCTTCTGAATAATTCCTTTTCCAACATTGTGCTGTATTTTTGAGATGTGCTTTCTGCTGTGATTTTTGGCAGGTTGGAGAGCGTGGATTAAATCTGTCAGGAGGGCAAAAGCAACGGATCAGCTTGGCTAGAGCCGTCTACTCCAATAGAGACATATTCCTCCTGGATGATCCACTATCTGCTGTGGATATCCACGTGGGGAAACACATCTTTGAAGAATGCATTAAGAAGGAGCTTAAGGGAAAATCTGTCATTCTGGTCACACACCAACTTCAGGTTCTTCATTGTCTACTTTATCTTAAACTCTGAGGTAACCACCAGTGGGCCAGTCTTCATAAAAAAGGCCCATTGATGTTTTTATTTTAATTCTAGAGAAATTCCCAAAGTTACCAAAGATACCAGCTATATTAGCATTCATTCTGGTGACATCTGTGTAAAATTATACCCAACACATCTAGAATAAATCGAATTTTAAGAATTATTAATTTAAAAATTGCACAGTTTAGAAAAGATTTACTGTATGGATTTTGGGATTTTTTTAAATTAGAGATTAAATTAAATTTCTACTAAGAAATTAGTAGAAAGTTGGCTTTCTTTGGCTTTCGTTTTTTCAAAAAATACCGTCTCTACGTGGTATACATGGTTTGCTTTCATTCATCCAAAGTCTGTTCCATAACCAAGAAGACCGTTTGCCTTAGATTGTGGTCTATTACAAATTCATTTATGAGTTAAAAACAAGATGTTGAACATGGCTTTTCTTAATTTACACTGCAAATGCAGTGCAAAAAAGTGTATGTAATTCCATATGGCAGTTGATAAAATATAACATAAATACCTTTTTTAAAGGATTAAATGGGGGTAAATACTGAACAAAACTACATTGATGATAATAACCCTGCAGTTGCTTTCATCATGATATATTAACAGGGAAGAATTAGTTTAGTGTGCAGACTACAGTGTAATGGATAAAATGTTCCACAATTTCATCTTTAAGTCACAGCAGTGTGGTCCTTACTGTGACCGTGGCGCCCTCCTGTGATAGCATGGTGTATTACAGCTCCCACGTGTCGTTGCGATGATTGTCCTTGTTTGCTTGTTTTGTCAGTACCTGGAGTTCTGCGATGACATTCTGGTTCTGGAGGATGGGGAGGTTCAAGAAACAGGAAACCACCAAGATCTGATGAAGACAAGTAAACGTTACGCACAGCTCATCAGTAAATATCTGATGGAACAGTTCAAAGTAAGATAGTGAATATCATAAACCTATTTCCTTTCTGCCGCGCTCGCCGTTAATCCCATCATGTATTCAGTACTGGTTTAATAGGTGTTAAACAACAACTGAATAATCACCCATTCTTTTCTCTTCGTCTTGACAACTCAGGTTGACAAGACAAAGGTGTCTCCACAAGATGCTGCCTGCCTGAAGGAGCTTAACAGACACATAAAGAATGGGCTAGACAACCCAGGTAAGAAACCCAGAAAGTCAAGTGTTTAATATAAATGTCCAACTTGGAGTTGCACATCCTCCCTGTATATGCATGGGTTTCCTCTCCCCCTTTCCCTTTCCTCTCATTTCCAAAGACATGCACTTTAGGCAGAATCTTTAACTTGGCTGTAGGTGTAAATGGGAGTGACCGCTGGTGTCGTGTCCAGCAGGATAAGAAGGTTTAGAAAATAGATTGATGGATGGAAAAGGCAAAAAATCATTAAGGTAATTTAAATGAGTTAAAACAAGGCTGGAGTTCAGTATTAAATATAAAAAGCTGCACTGTTCTGTCTCAACATGGACAGAATATCCTTTGTTTATTTTGGGACATACTTTTTATTATTATATTTATATATTATTATTATACTGTATTATTATTATTGCTCTGTTTGTTTATCCTGCTGTTGCACCTGACAGGTAGGGAGGCATTTAATAAAGTATCATCTTGTAAGATAAGTACGGTATCTAAATATACTGTAGTTTCAATGGAAACAAACCAGCTTGCACAAGAGAAACTATACATGAGAAGTTTTTATTTTTTTTATCCTTTATGCTGCTGAACATGTTCTGCTTTGTTCCAGTGTTAAGCTTCATGTAATTGTAATTATTCATATCTATTTTATGTCCAGTTTTCCACTGTGTATGCAAACATGTGAGTTTGTCAGTGCGTGTGTGTGTGTTTGACTCTATAGAAATCTTTTTACCATTACCCTGTTTACCTTACCTGTGTTCCCTCCAGCATTTGACACGTCAGACGAGGGAGACGACGGTGCAGCATTTGAACACACAGGTGAGGGCAAAGCATTTTTGTTTCTAATGTTGATCCATGCATCATTTTGTCAGTAATTGTGGAAAAGAGCAGCTTAAGGAGCATTCATGATGATTTCAGCATAACTTGACTCTTACCAGTTACAGAGCAGTATTTACTCGGGCTGTTCTTCTGAGATGTACTACTGTTTCCGGACATTTTATTTTATTTTATTTTTTTACTGTCATGTATTTGTTTAGTCCAGACGTCGGCTTAATCTTGGTATGAATCCACATCATCTTTGTCTTCCTCTTAAGCTTCTACCAAGCCAGAGGAGCAGCTGGTCAGTCAGGAGAACTCAGGAGACGGTCCAATCTCCTGGAGAACCTACCATCTGTACTGTCAGGCAGCAGGAGGTCCGACACAATCTCACACACATACACTCACACACACGGCCCTACAGATTTATGTATGACTGTGTTTCCACAGGCTACATCGTCACCTTCCTTATCCTCCTAAACTTCATCTTGCTGGTTGGAGCCATGGTTGTCAGCAACTGGTGGCTTGGGTACTGGCTGGAGCAGGGCCATGGGGTCAGAGATTCATCTCACACGCACACACACACATACACGCACACACTCACACATACACACACACACTTTTACCATTTACCAGTCTTTGCCATGGTTGGTACCATGCATGCATGTGTTCTCACCGTTTTTAACATTTGTTTTCCATTTTATATTCGCCCATCCTATTTTTTCTCTAATTTTAAACCTGCTTTTTCCAGGTTTCCAGTTTATTCCATTTTTAGTGTGTCTTACTTGCCAATGGTGTGTGTATTGACTGCTTATGTATTTTCGCTGTGCTTTTGTTCTGTCTATCTGTTTGTTCTTCTTGTATGTTCATCACTTATTTATTTGATGCCTGGTTGAGTGTCAAAATCTTCTTTTTTTCTCACAGAATGCCACTGTGGCAGATTCAGACTACGGAAACATCATATTGAACCCAGACCTGCACTTCTACCAACTGATATATTGTCTGTTCCTAGTTGTCATGGTGATACTTGTTATCATCAAATGCCGCTCTTTATCCCATGTCACCCTGAGTGCAGCCTCCAACCTCCATGAAACCATGTTGAAGAAGGTATGGCAATGGGTGAACTGCTGCTCAGTCCTGGCCGAAGTACACCTGCTTTAGTTTATTGGGTGTGGTCGGAGCAGTTAGAGATGAAAATGAAGCAATTTGCCAAATTTAGAAAATTTTATCTATTCTAGATTACTTAACTTTTCTCATTATGTTGCAGGAATTTTGAATTTGAATATCAACTGAAAGATTTTTTTACTCCAATTATTCCACACTAAGTGATATTAAAAACCTATGTGGACATTACAATGTCTTACAATGTCTCTAGTGTTTAAAACCAAAGCCACATGACTTTGTTTCCTTCTCAGATTATATTGAGTCCCATGAGTTTCTTTGACACGACGCCATCAGGCCGCATCCTCAACCGCTTCTCCAAAGATCAAGACGAGCTGGACAGTAAACTTCCTATTAACATGGACACTTTCTTTCTGTCTTCTCTAATAATCATCTTCACCATTATAATAGTTGCAGTTGCCTGTCCACCCATTCTGACAGTTGTGGCTGTCCTGGGCGTTATCGTTGCTCTCGTTCTCTGGTGAGTGCATAGCGGTAAAGTCATACATGACATCATCAATCGTCAGCTTTTATCACGACCGTATTGTATTGTAAAATAAGACTCTAATAAGATTCTGGACGATTTTTTACTTATTAATTTTGAAACTTCAATTATAGATTGGCTTCCCCCAGTCTTTGGTGATCCCAGATATTAATTGTGTTTTCCTGACAGGTTAAGTCAGAGGAGCATCCTTCAGTTGAATAGGATGGAGAACATCAGTGCATCTCCCTACATCTCCATCACCACCTCGACCCTGCAGGGCCTCAGTACCATTCGTGCCTATAACATACGAGACAGAAACATACAACTGTAAGACACCAAAGTTATTTCAGACCACATATTTTTCATCTTTTTAAGGATTGTATTCTATTTAAGAGATTGCATGAACTGCCCTTCATCACATTCATCATCATTCACTGCCACCCAACATATACAGTATATACAGAATGCACATTGTCAAGAATTTGATTATCTGAATCTGCTCACTGCACATTTTATTATTTCCAGTATTTTAGCAGTCCAAAAGAAGATGTGTGATCTTGGAATCTCTTCTTGTTTTGTATCTTGTCTCTAATCTTATCTTGTGAAACCATTGTTTTCGCTCATCCTAGTCTGCATCCTTTTAGTCTTCCATGATTTGTCAGACCCAGTGTCTCTTTTACTTCTCAGTCGTGGAGTTTAAGATGTTCTCAGGTCTGCGTGTCTATGTTGTGCATTCAGACCCAGACCTGTTCTGTGTTACTCCATAGGTTCAAGACCCTGAATGACATCAACGGCAACCTCTTCATCCTGTATAACTGTGCGAGACGTTGGCTCTCTTTCTGGCTGGACTGCATGGCTGCAATAATGTCCTTGTTGGTTGGGTTATTTGTAGTGTTTTGTCCTAATGATGTCATCAACCCAGCCATGAAAGGCCTGGCCTTGTCCTGTAGCATGGAGGTAATATTGGATAGCATATGAAATCATTTTTTTAATTAATTTTTTTAATGAAGACATACAGCTGCAAAATGTGTGTGCGTCTGTGTTTGTTTGTTTGTGTGTGTGTGTGTGTGTGCATGTGCCAGTTGATTGGCATGGTTCAGTTTGCAGTGAAGCAGGGGACGGAACTATGGGCCAGGTTCAACTCAGTGGAGCGGCTAGAGGAATACATCACAGTCAGACTCTGCTCTTTTCTGTTGGAACATTCTATATATCCTTCCATCGTTCCATCCATTTTCTCCCCTCTTGTCTCGTTAAGTGTTTCTGTGATTCGGATTCAGAATCTGGACTCCTGAGTGATATGTCAGGTGCAAAACATGATTGTGGAGAGGTGTGGTAAAATGACATCATCCAAGGGATGTGGTGGAAAAGAATTTTCATTCTATTGTAATTACTTACAAAATGAATGTTGTTGTAATAGCACCACTATCAGGTCAATTGATGCTTCCTTTTTGAGCACTCATGCTAACCAAGTTTGGTTAACATTTACTCATTTCTGAGTAGAATTAGCCACACCCACACAAATTTGGAAGCCAACTGTGCCAATCCAGTAAGGAAAATACAAAAAATGAAGATATCCTCAGCGTTCCAAGCAGGGACTTTGTCCTACCAACAAAAAGGCTACTACCGCTTTAATCTTGCTTCTTCTGGCAGTGCTTACACACTTTGTATTTATGCTTTTTTTAGAGTTTCCATGAATGTTCAGTATGCATATTCCCATTCTCTACTGAGACATGAATCACTCTCCTCACTCAAAGCGTTTCTTATTATTGTCTGCAGATGACTGAGTCTGAGGCCCCCAGACAATTAAAGGGGGTTCAAGTCCCAGAGGATTGGCCACAACAAGGAACTATTACCTTCCAGGACTATAACATGAGGTACAGGGAGAACACACCCATCGTCCTCCATGGGCTCCATTTCACCATCAGTGCTGGAGAGAAGCTGGGCATCGTGGGAAGAACGGGTTCCGGTCAGACCACAAGCCCAATTGAAGTTGCGCTTAACTGTTGATTTTACAGAGGAGTGGTTAATACTGCACATGTATCCAGGTCAACTAAATACACACACTGTAAACATAGATATATTCTTAAATTATCTCACTGTTGTCTGGACTTGAGTCATCTTTTGAAGTCGTAGGTGTTGTTCATTCAGTACTCCTACAGGGCTCTGAAGCTCTTTTTGGAGAGCCAGTTTTCTTTCAAACACATTGGTTATAGATGAGACACTGAGTGAGCAAGCATCCATACATAGAGATGGGGGCGTGCAGCATTGTTTCTGAATCAATACAAATATGCAAATGACATAATTTTAGAAAACTATAATGTAAACTATCAAAATGAAACATTCATTTATTATACTGTTGTTTTTTTTGTAGGGAAGTCCTCTTTAGGTGTTGCTCTTTTCAGGCTTGTGGAGCCAGCCTCAGGGACCATCCTGATCGATGGAGTGGACATTACAGCTATTGGCCTGCAGGACCTACGAAGGAAAATGTCCATCATTCCCCAGGACCCAGTGTTATTTATCGGCACAGTCAGGTAAAAAAAAAGATCAAATTACTCTTTCATAATACTGTTATGAGTTAAAGTTATGTGGTCCAAGGAATTTTAACAAGTGTGCAGCTGAATTTGGAGCCAGTTAATTAGAGGAATTATGGTACATGACAGTTAAACATGGAAAATAAATAGGATTTTATCTCATCCAGAGATCCAGAAGAATAATTTTATTTTCAGATAAACGTTAGTGCAGATTAATTTGCTATAGTTTGATTATAAATATATAAATTCTTCAATTTTCTGAGTACACTCAGGTTGAGATGGGCAGATGTCAGACAACGGGTTGATATAATGGTAATGAATAAAACATTCTGTTCTCTGGTCTGTGTCTTTTCCTATAGGTCCAACCTTGACCCTTTTAATCAGTGTAGTGATGAAGAGATCTGGAGAGCACTGGAGGGGACCTACATGAAGGACTCGGTAAGTTGCCACTACATAATGTAAAACTCCTTTGGTCGTATAATCATTAACATCCACAACTGGCTGTTAGCTGCCAGTATACTCAGGATACGTTCCAAAGTATTGGAATTAATTACTCAAAAAACATATTTGTTCTGATTCTGCTAATCAAATCCACACAGTCTTTAAGAGATTTACAGACTCGACTGTCAGTGGTTCCCAACCAAGCCCAAAGCTCTCACGGAGGACAAGTCAAAAACTCACTAGTGCTAAAAGAAAAAGACCTATTAGTATTGTTGTGTGTTCTTAGATCTCCAGGCTGAGTGGGAAGCTACAGGCAGAGGTAATGGAGAACGGAGAGAACTTCTCTGTAGGAGAGAGACAGCTGATGTGTATGGCCAGAGCACTTCTCCGTAACTCCAAGGTACATCTGTTTGCCTCTGTCTCTTCTGGTTACGCACTGAACCACATTACTCTCACTGAGCATTCTGCCTCATCACATCTTCTATCACCAATCAAACAAAAAAAATCTCTGGTTCAATCACCACACTTCAAACTTTATGTGTGGTTGTAGTATTTTACCCTTTGTTTTATCAGATTTTCACTGTCCTTAATTGAATATGTGGTTGCATGTGATGCAGAGTTACTCTGTGTGCGATAATTGATGTTGGAATCGGTATGTGCTGACTTTTCTGTAACAATGTATCAGGCGGTTTACGCAGAATGATATTTTTGTGCATCATCCTTACAGCTGCCCAAACCCACTCAAACACTATCACCAACCCATGACTCAATCTACCACACCATACCAAGTTCTCAACACCATCAATATTGTATGCTAGCATAAACAAATAATTTTAAAAGGCAACAACATCATACTCTATACTAATCATTGTCAAATCTCCTACATTTATCACAGACACATTTCTTCAATCTCCAGTCTGTGTCAGTCTGAACAATGTACAACTATCCTCCTTTCCAGTCCTTTTGTCCAACCTACCCTCCACTTTGTCTGACAGATCATTCTGCTGGATGAGGCCACAGCATCCATTGATGCAGCAACAGACACTCTGATCCAGAACACTATCAAAGAGGCCTTCCATGACTGCACCATGCTCATCATAGCCCATCGCATCAACACTGTGGTACATGCAGATCGTATTCTGGTCATGAACAATGGGGAGGTAATAAACACACACAGAAAACACATGTTAACCTGCTCCTGATACTGAAGTTGATACTACGTGTTGTGTCTGACAGGCAGCAGAGATTGACTCTCCAGATGTGTTGAGGCAAAGACCAGACTCTCTGTTCTCATCACTGCTGGCTGCTGCTAGCACCGTCAACACCTGACCAACTGTCTCTGTACATACATCTCTGCATCTAAATGATGTCATTACAAAACAAGTAACGCAGAACCAGAATCTTCATCACTGCAACCGCTAATTTGTTTTTAATAATACCGTGTGTGTAATTAATGTGATATTTGTCTCTCTTGAACCATACAGAACATGAACTGAAAAAACATGACCGTATTTATTATTTCTCTGTTCCTTTTTCAGTTTTCATCTGTTCGTACTGGTAAACATTTGCACAATTACCACAGCTGCTGTTTATCTTTATTACACATGGGGGCGACAGAGAGGCGAGAATAAAATAAAATAGTTCTTGGGCAGAAAACGACCTTTTTATTCCCTCTCTCCACCAGGCTGCCCAATCAGAAACACATTTTGAAAAATATTGTTGCTTATTTTCTTTAAATGTTTCTTATAATTTCTTCTATTTTCACCGACCTTACTTTTTTCACTTTCGTAAGCTTTGGAACATTTTTATTTCCCTCATATTTTAATCTATTCAGGATGTGTTGTCTGTCCTATTATGCAGATTTACCTACCATTGTCCCACCACCTAGTCCATTGGTGGATGTCTGACTTTAGTACGAGTTGCTATCAACATTATTTAAGTGATACAATGCAGTAAAATAATGCATTTATGAAATTTATTCTTTGACTTGTATTCTATTATGACCATTTCGAAATTCATTAAAAAAATATTCCAGTTGATCTGAAGAGTCATGGCTGTAAATGACATTATTATCCTTCATTTTGACATATGAGTACAAAACAACTAACGACATTAATAATTGGTACGTGACATTTGCAGTCGTTGTCCGTCGCCCTGCTAAATGGAACGGAGCCAATAGTTTTATAACGTCACGTAAAATATAACGCAACACAACAATGTAGTTGTAGCACGTGTATACGCATAGTTACACTGATAACAACAGAATAACAGAACGCACTAAAGCGCGCACGCACGCTCGCACGTACGTAAACTTGGGGGGCGGGGTTTATCCTCGCGCTGCTTTCAGAGTTTGTCAGTTTCCTAAAAATAGCGGGCGGAGGTCTCTCTCTCTCTTTCTGTGTCTGTGTGCGCTTGTTGAGTTTTTGTGTTTGTTTTGGAGACGTTTTGAAAAAAAAAAGTGTGTGTATCGACGGAGGCTTTGACAGCGCACAGAGGTAAGCACACACGTGACTTTACACGGCAGATGTTTAGGGTAAAATGTGTGTCTGTGTTTGTTTACACACTGACAGGGTAGGAGGAGTGGCACTACTTTACGTTTGCTTCAACTCATGTTTATGTTTGTTTAGTGTGACTTACACCTCTATTAGTTTACTTAGAGCCTGAAACGAAAGGCTGTCAAAGTTTTATGGTTGTAAATAAACGTTTAGCCTCCGCCAATCGCTAGAAGTACAGTAGTTTATCTTGTTACAGTGCGGAGGTGCGTGTACACGTGCGTCCATGTGCGCGCGCGTACTGTACTGACTGTGACCCATGTTTTTTGGGAGCTACCTTGTGTTAGCAGACCACATTCCGTCTCATTCAAACATATTGACAGCTGAAAAGAAAGACGATTTATCTCCATTTCCATCTGTGAATCAGCATGTTTTAACTCACTGCTTGTGTTTTAATCTGTATGTGAACCATAGCTTTTAGCAGTAAGAAAACTGCAGTGATAAAAACAGTAGTGAACTGACCATACTACCATCTATCACCAAATGACCAAAAGTGGGTGAAGAAAATGTGAGATTCTGCAAATATACACGTGTTGTGTTCGTTTTGTATACTAATAGTTGACAAAGAGAATGAAACTTGACCCCAAACAGCTTTTAATTTGGTTAATGTCCACTCATTTTGTGTTCTAAGACAGATAGTTGTTGTAGTAGTTGTTGAAGTTCTCATATGTAGGACGTTTTGGGATAATCAGATTGTTTTGGTGCCTCTCGATCTGTTAGTGGTAGGCCTCTAGAGCCACATCTCCATGTACAACAGTTTGACCGATCCACATTGACAAGAATGTTTTCTTCTTTCTACTTTGCATCCTTTACCTGCCATAGAATGTTTTTGCGAACTAGCGGCCTTTTCCCAACTGAAATAGATTTTTCTGCAAATTGTTCTATTCCTGTGCAAAAGATTAATAAATTATGGGTTAGGGTTGTGTTAAATTGTACTTGCAATCAAATGATTTTACAGGAGGAGTGGGAGAGCAGGGCAAAAGTGTTTGATTGCAGCCATGGCGGGGAGTTAGTGTTCAGTGCAAAACCAATAATTTACCTGTTGCATGTGACAGGTGCTGCAATCACACCCTTCGCGACCTCTGTGCACCCCTCCAGATTCTTACCCCTGTGTCGATGCAACACTAAGATATGTGAAGACTTGTTTTCCTGATGGACTGAGATGAAGAATTTATCTAAGCTCACAGTGAAAAAAGGTCTTGCCACCTAAGCCATCTAGACTGTGCTGCTGTTTGTAGCTCTTTTGATTATTTTTGGGTTGGTTTGCAAAGATGTGAACTTTTCTCATTTCTAAGAATCCTACACCAAGAAAAGGGATCCATGATAATGCTAAAATCTTTCAGCTTCTCCATTTTAATACAAAAGCAACAAAGTTTTTACACAGTACAAAGTTTTCAGATGCTCTCTTTGTGGTTTTATTCTAAAATTTTCATTATGAAGATATTAACACATTAAGTGTATCTGCTCGTTGAGCTTAATGATGGCAGCGAGTGATGAACCTTATATCTACACTTCAAAACTGCCCCTCCTGTGGTTGGGTGCGTTATGTGGACATTATTGCCAGGAATAGTCGCCACACTCTTTCTATTTTATACAACGTGACAATTTATTGAATGATCATTTGTTCAGGTCTGGCGCCAGCAAAAAGACAAAATCGTCTGTTGTATGAGGTGTAGCAAGAGACTTGATAGGTATATGTATGAAATAGTATAAGCCTCTTTGCAAGTCTATTCCAACGAGCAGGTGAATTACTATACTAGATAATTGAATAGCTGGTATAATAACATACAAATCTAAATTTAATGGCCTCTTTGATGCCCTGCTGTCTCCCCTCTTTGTTTTCATATTTAATGAGCCGGGTTAGCAGCATGTAGCATCACCTTCAATTATCTTCCCTGTCAGCGGAGCAACAGCTACTGTCTGCTAGATTCAGTGATTATAGGCTTCAGCGAACAGGTAATCAGGTCATGGGTACACTGTCACCCTGTCGACCAGGATAGACCATGAAGAGTCTCCTCCTATCAGACATCTCATACTGGCCCCACATATCCTGGGTATGTGCAGATATGCATTTAAATTTTTGAATTCTATGGCGTAAAGTGTATTGGTTGGTTTGCTGGATTTTTGTGAAGTCGTGTAAATGTACATGTAAACTTTGAATACATATAGTTGGAGCATACTAATGAAAGCTATGTTTCTAAGACAGTTAGGGCTAAGTAAAAAAAAAAACATTCTGAGAAAGATGTCAGAATTCTGACCACTTCCTCAGAACTCTGACTTTTTTTGGTTTCTGCCTTTTTTTTTTAGTTCTTGTCACTAGATAATGTTTTTCCTTTCATTCAAGCGGTTTCTTGAGTTCTAACCCACTTTCGGGGAGTCCCCGGTATTAAAGCCCCGTGGGGTTGTCATAGAGGTCATACTGACTGGTTCATTAGTGTCCCTGGTTGTTGTAGCAACAGTCATTACCAGTCATTGGAGTCATCTGAGGCCAAGTGGAAACGACAGTCAGTTGTCATGTGAGGCAAAATGTGGGCGGTTGTTAAGTCTACTGGAAAGGGATGAAAAGACAGCATTGTAGGTGGTGTCTCTAGACATCTGTTGATCACCTTCTTCATTCTTTTTTCACACCTAGTTGTCTTTGCATATTTTAGGTTTCTTGCTTATTTTTTATCACATTATTTATTCATAAAAATAACTTCCTACTATTGTCTACTACAAGAAGTTTGTGAAAGCACTAGACTGTTGAGAAAGAGGTTGGACTTTTTGTTGGGAGCGAATGTCTTAAGCACCATGTCAGGTTTATTTGGGGTTTTGTTGAAAACCTTTTCATTCTATTATCTTGATTACATAGTACATGCACATCGTGTTCTGATTACTGTAAATCAGATAAAAGCAAAAGTTTCAAGCGTTTATATGGATAGATGGAAGATGATTTCCCCTGACAGTTGGGCTAGTTTATTCAAACACAAGTGGATCTCATCCTTGGGGTTCAAACCCACAGCCTTCTTGCTGTGAGGCAACAGTGCTAACCAGCATGCACCCGTGCCGCCCAAATGTTATCGTACTCCACAAAAAAAGTCGTTTATAAGTTGGAAATTGTCATAAAAAGCAGAATCAGGACGTCATCCTGTTGTGATGGTATCAGACACTCTGGGATCCCAGCCCACTTAATCAAATGCATTTGGCCTTTATGCTAGACAAATGTAATTATATTACTCTGAATGTGATACTTACCATCAGAGTGCGTCTGATTTGGGTAGTGAGTCTTTCTTGGCGTTATGAATACCAGCAGGGTGGAGAGCTACAGTAAAACACAGAGGATGGACCTACATAGATACCTACATAGAACACATTATTGTTACTTTGTACTGGTTTTATTAATGATGTATATTAAGATTTATATTATGCTTAATTTAACCCATGTTTAATTTTTTAAATACATTTTTAAGGATGAAGTTATTTTACATGAAAATCTTATGTTTTTGTACTTAAGGAAGCCAAAATTATGACACCTTGATTACTTACTGATTTTCAGGAAAGAAACAAATTCTACTCCAGATTGAATCAACATTGATCACTAACGATTAGTGATTATTCCTAAAAGTTAGATCTTCTATAATGATTGCCTTTTACAACTAGGGCTGTCACAATTAATCAATTATAACTAACTACTTGATTTAATGAAGTCAATCAAAATGATGTGGAATTGATTATTTGGAAAAGAGGTAATGCAACAACAGCAACTGGTCTGGTGCTAAGTTAAGTTAACGGTCCAGCGTTAATACACACGTGGATGTTGGAATCAAATCTGTGACTAGTTTCATGACCACTCTTCCACCATAGTCAGCTGCATGGACTCCATGTTGTCCCTGTGGCATTTCCTCTCCCTTCTAGTTTCCCTAATGATAGAATATTTGGAGCCTTGTGGTAAACAGGAATAGCAACACTTCTGTCAGACAAGCTTCTCTTTTTGAACCACAGATTGAAGAAATAGAGACTACACTGTGTGTGTTTGTTTGCCGGTATGTGTGTGTGTGTGTAATTTTAATTTACTGAGAGGCTATTTTGAGTCCTCCCCTGAATGACTGAGTTATTTTTTCTCGTCAATTCCAGGGGTTTCTCCAGCAGGCCGTCCAGCTGAACCATATTGTGTATGAATCTAACATCTGATGTTATGATGCAGACATCGTATCGCTTTTAGAAAATTGGTTCTTGTATTTTTTCTCATGTTTTAGCAGAATGGGGGTTCATTACAGATGGTCCTAACACCAATAACGGTCCAAAATGGTAGGGTTGACTTGACCCCAGCCCTGACAGTTGAGAGCCTGCAGTGTCTGTATGGTCGGTGTACGAGAATCTGTTTTAGTCACTTTGTATATTATTGGCCTACACCACCTTATGATGTTAAGTGCAAGGGCTTAGTCATAGATTTCATCAGTAGACAGGAAGTGCATCTGAAAAATTGGACCAGGATCAGGTACTGCTAGGTTGCATTGTTCACTGCCCAGCTGCATTATTACTGAACCTTACAGTAATTTGTGTTCACAAATGAATGATCTTGTTCCCTCGTGTCAATTATCTCATGGCCATGAGATAATCCTCCCATGCACGTCACTTCTTCCCATCTGTAAAAAAGTGATTTAAGCCAGTTTAAAGGACAGTAATGCTAAAGACAGTAACTGCTACTATAAAAATAAAACCAATAAAACAATCATTGTAACCTTGAGTCTGTTAGCAAAACTAAAGAGCAACATTCCAAGCTCAGAGTTTGAACTGTTCCCAGACAGTGAGAAAATCTTGGTTTGTAGAATTAGTTTATTTGGAGTTATACATTCACAAAGAAATATCCTAAATTAAATCCAAGAAATATGATTCATTCCCTGCTAAAATCCTGCTTTGGTGGTTGAAATATTGACATGTCACTGATATACACTGTATTAATATTACAGATCACCATGTCCTGATTCACCCTTGATTTATATGTTTTGTTGTAGGAGCTCTCCTATCCTCACATTGTGGCTTTTGGAAGAGCTCCTAATCTATTGGATTTCAAAACTCTTCTTCCGGGGTCAACCCAGTAATCAGACCTGAGCTGGTCCTTCCAAACCTCTGGCTGCCTGTAGTCTGACCGCAGGGCCACACAGCCACACGTTTGATGCTAAACATGCCGCAGTGGAGCTCAGAAATTACACTCAATAAATACAGAAATCAAATAAAACGATTTCCAAATATTAGCCCTTCAATCTAGCCTCCACTAGTCGTATAAAACTGCCTTTGTTCCTCAGAGTAAATAGGTTTCCCTTGGCCTTGCCAACTTAAACTGTGCATTGGGTCAGTGGTGGTGTGGCTTGGCTTAATTAAACTCAAAGTCAGTTTGCAGAGACGAAGTCCAGACCAGGGAGGGTTTTGGGTCTGATCAGAGTCCTGACACAGTTCTTAATGGAGCCAACACATTATTAATGCTAGCTATACATGAAGACACTTTCATTCCATGCTGAGACTTGGACTAGGAAATACCAGCCACATCAACACACTCAGTTCGATACTTTACACTTAACTTACAGCACATGTTCGCCCCGTTGATCTTTTATAATTACCTGAAATCACTGTGGAAATAAATATCTCTTTGAATTTTACCCTATAACTGAAAACTTGTAACCCTCACCATCTGTCACACCCGTAGAAATCTTATCTATTTTGCTTAGTTTTCACATAGTGGTTCATCTTTTTATGAAGAAACGTTTCATTAGGTAGAGCATTAGAGGAAATACATTTGTTATGTTGACCTGCCTAGAAGAATAAATGAAGATCAAATACCATGTTTTCCCTTCAGTTCCTCATTTATACAAACAATTTATTATAATAAAAATAACAAGGGTTCCTTGTTTTTGCATTAATGTTAGCCATCATTCTAGCAATGTGTTGCAGAATAAAAAAATAATGAGTTGCTGACTACAGATTCTAAACCATTTTGTTGCTCTCTAGAATGAGCTGTGCACAAAAATATTCAATATAAGCAACATTCAATGTATAATATGTATACAGTAATATACACAACATACTACTGCAGAACAATATGACTCAGAACCATTTAGTCCAACATTAACCAGTAAACACAGCCAGGTCCCTGAGCCAATCTTATGATAACTGAGAACACCCCTAACTGTAATTACATCTTGTATACATCAGGTGACTGCAGTTGCTTTAGGGAATTTGTTGGGGAATTTCCCAACAAGTGAGCACGCAAGGCACAGCACGGTGACCTAAGGGTCAGCACTGTCGTCTCACAGCAAGAGGGTCCTGAGTGTTTCCTTTCAAATTGTGTCACGTATTCAACTATTTACTGTCACTACCTCATGTGACTTAAGTGACACGCTCTCTTTGACAAGAAACACTTGTAAAATTGGTTACGTCTGTGGAAATGATGAAATATCAGATAGATACATGATAAATGGATGAGTGCATGAAGAAGCCGAACCCTTGAACTCCCATGCTTATACTGACTTGAAGAAGAATTAATAAAGGCAGATGATTCTACTGGAAAATGTGGCTGTTTACACAGTAATCTCAGAGAGAGAGTGAGTGAGAGAGGGAGAGAGGGGGAGAGAGAGAGAGAGAGAGATGGCAGTGTTGGGTGAGGGTGTTTAGGTGGTTGGGGGATTCTGGGATTCTGGGATTCTGGGATTGCCTGGAGGATCCTCAGTATAGAGACCTCAGATCTACTTACCATCACTTCTTAACATTAAAAGGAAGATATTACTTTGCTGAAAGCAGAGAATTTCAATGAGAAAAAGATCAAACCAAAATGTTAAAGAATTCATTATAATTTCATTTAGTAGATCAAAAGATTGGGCTCAGGCCCACGCAGTTGTCTCTGATGGATTTGTGTGGCTCTGCAGACTCATCTGTACTGAGTATGGAGCACAAGAGATGAAATGATAACTGCAAGAGTTGTGCAAATGCGTGTGTACTTGTAGGGTAATTTGCTGTATGATTCTGTTATGAATCTAGTCCTCACCTTTGTCCTCAAGTCATATACATCCATTATCTATACCACTTATCTATGTCCGGGTCACGGTAGGGCTGGAGCCTGGCCCAGTGGTCATGGAGCGAAAGGCAGTACACCCTGGACAGGTTACTAGTCTGTAGCAGGGCAGACACATAGAGACATCTCAGTCACACTTCCATTCATACCTATGGTGAATTAGATACTACAATTCACCTAAGATGCATGTCTTTGGAGGTGGAAGGAAAAAGGAGTACCTAGACGAAACCCACATGCAAAGAACATGCAAATTACACGTCCGCCCACGGCCCTCTGCCTTTGAGGCAACAGTACAAACTGCATACAGTATTGTGCAAAAGGTTTAAACACTTGGGAAAAGATTCTGTAAAGTGAGAGTTTTCTCAAAAATAATAGTTTTTATTGTTCAGTTAACTTCATACTAAGTGATTTGCTGTGACCACCCTTTACCGTTAATACAGTATTAATGCATACTTACACACAGTTTTATAAGATAGTCTGCAGGTCGGTTGCTCCAAGCATCTTGGAGAGCTTGCAGCAGATCTTCTGTGTGTTTTATCTGCCTCAGTGTCTTCTCTTCATGTAATCCCAGACTGACTCAGTGATGTTGAGATCAGGGCTCTGTGGGGGCCAAACATCTGTTGCAGGATTCCTTGTTCTTCTTTTGACTAAAGATAGTCTTTTATGACTTTGGCTGTATTTATGGGGTCATTATCATGCTGCAGAATGAATTTGTGACTGATCACACAGCCTCCCTGCTGGTATTAAGGCAAATGTTTTTGTGAAACATTTAGTGTGTCTAAGACTTTTGCACAGTATGTGTGAGGGATCATGGTTCCTAAACTGTCAAAGTATTCCTCAAACAGAAGGATAGTCTCTAAGTCTAAAGGTTATTTGTCAGGGGAGCTTGTTATGAAAAAGTTGGACAGTTATCTGTTTAAATTTCATGGCACGGCAGATTTTCAGTCTCTTGTCTCTTAAAAATCCATGCTTCATGATGACACTTATGCTTTTGGTTGGTGGCAGACATTCAGTTAAAACAATGGCACTTCAGTTATTCTTTGTATCCACCTTACAGCTTTGATAAATGTAGAGAGAGCAAAGTTGTGTCTGGTATACCACAAGTTAAAAGTTCATGAAAACAACAGAGACTGGAAGGAGAGATTTTTTTTTTTTACAGGCAGCTTGTTTTTCGATCTGTTGCAGGCATGACATCAGTGTCTCTGTGTTGAGACAGGAAAGTTTTATCCCACTACCACTGTCATAAAAGCAACACAATAATGAAATGACATCACACTGGCCCAGTCATTAAATGAGCAGACAGCCAACATAGAGTTTTTACCAGCTGTACCAGACTGACAAGCTGTCAGCAGCAGACCTGTAGCAACGGGCAGACCTGTCAGCTTCAGTTTTCAGTGATGACCGTCTGTTTGTTTGTCATCCTTTAATCAAGGTATATCAAAGGGTTATAAATGGATTTCAATGCAATTTTGAGATCACATCATATTTTAGTACCAGTCATCCTGATCGTGTTGCTTTAATTCCGATTAAGGCCTATCTAGATTTTCTGTTATTTGGAATATATACAAAAATGCTGTTTTAAAAAAAAAATGTCATCCTGCAGTTTGGGTCAACATCACAAATGTCACAAATTTACACGTTAAATGACAGGACCGCCGTGGACAAAATGTGGCCTGTGCTCAAAAAATGAAGCATCAGTTAACCTAGCGGTGGTGCTGTAGTAACAACAGTTAATTTTTGTCCGTAGCTTTGCAGCTGGATGTGGTACAATCAAACGTTGGTTGTTTTATCAGCAGTGGAAGGGGGGTGATCATGGTCTGGGCAATAGCATTTTTTCTCTCCGTCAAAGTTGGAGGACTGTTAAGTCTTGGCGGAGAAGTGCCTTGAAGTTTGTTATTTTTTGTTATATCATTGTGCCTTTATATGAATAGACACATACACTCAAAGACCAGAGATGAAGACAGATGCTACCGCACTACAGTACACTATTAGTTGCTCATATTAAACACAATGCCACTGTCAAGGCTGAAGAAGACAAAAAAAAAAGTGTCCTGGCCCAAAGATTTAGCATCATAAAAACGGGACTTAATTGTTTTATTTGTTCCTATCTCACAATGTTAAGATCTGACTGCACACCAGAATGTTATAGGCCCTACAAAAAAAGGATGATTTAGTTGTTTTTTCCCCCAACTTCTGAAACCCAAACTGTGACCATAAGTGTGTCATTTGGCAGCTTTGCAGAGATTCCTTTGCTGCTGTTGTTGCTGGTTAAGTGTCTCTGAACTTCTTATTCAGAGCTTTGTGCATTGCAGCAGAGCATCATTTCCATAAAAACTCCTAATTTGAATTCTGGTTCTTTTAAGTAGCTGCTGCTCAATTATACTGTCATCAAGTTTGCTAACATCAAAGAGAACCTACTGAAATGTGGGCATATGGGGGTTGACTCACAATTGTACTGTAAGCAGGGAGGTGTTATACACTTGTAAACAACTTAGACCCCACTTCGCCTCCCTCAGGGAGAGAGACCACCAAGAAGCTCTCTGTTTATCATCTATGACTTCCCATAAGAGCTTTTTTTAAAAGTCCATTTATAAGAATTTCAGAGAATGCTCAGGCTTGCTAGAGGGGGAAAAGATTATGATGCCTAAAGCAAGAAAGTTCTCGTCTTACTGCTGACGAATATGACGCAGTCACAGCAGCTAGAGGAAGAGCAGGGAGACTGAGCGAAACGAAGGAAGAGGAGTAAGGCGAGGAGAAGAGCAGAGCTGCAGGGAAGGTAAAGGTAGAAGAAATGTAAGCTGTTGTTAACGTTACAACTCTTTCATCTTAAAGCACGTGGCTCTGACAACCAGCCGACATAATCTTATCAAACCAAAATAATGTTTAAACGTGCGTATGGATGTGGAACTGGTGCTGCATGATGAGTAGAGTCAGCACCAAGGCTCAGTGATCCACTGTTGGAAGCAGAGGTCACAGTGGGGTCAACATAATTAGAGATGAGCCTATAGTATTTAATGAGGAGGAGGGATGAAAGGTTTTCTAATTAGTCTGTTCTGCTTTGTAGATGATGGTGTTAAGTGCTGGAATGGCAAAACGTCATACGTACTGACTTTGTTAAAGCTGAAGTGATGTTAAAACCATGATGCTCATGATTTTGTCTGTGTTTTTAAATGTAGACTTTTAGTTTGATTTTATTTGATCACATTTTTTTTGTTTTGAAATGCCTTGTGTGTCACCGTGTGTGTGTGTGTGTGTGTCTCTGTTTTCTGGGTGTGACTGCGCAGGGTTGACATAAGAGGATGACCTCAAAACCATCCACCCGATTCACCCCCCACTTTTAGTGTGGGAGCAAGTGCAAACACAGTTGCTTTTCATAGGAGCGTGCGTATTTGACATAATGAGTTATATTATAATAAAAGAATTAGTCTGTCAGAAAAGACAGTCTGTATAAACATGGGATTCTGATTTAATTAGTCCTTACATCAAAAATTCATGAGCCATTGTTTATTGCCTCCACCAAGCAGGTGCTGTTCTCTGTTTAGCAGTATATTTCAAAAAGTAAAAGATGGAGTTTTATATCATTAGAATTCGTTGTGGTTTTGTTTGTGGCACAACCAAATCAGGATCTTGAGAGACGTGGGATTTTTCCACTTTTGTTAAAATCAAAAGGTAGATAGAAATGTTTGCAGTGTGATTAATAAAAATGCATGTAAAATGTATGGAGAGGTCAATGGGCCAGAGTCAGGGTACCTCCCGGACAGGTTGTCAGTCTATCATAGGCCTAATACTCAAATCAGAACTCCAAATCAGAGGACTATTGGGCCGTGGTGAATGTTTTTGTGCTCCATGTGCCCTCTAGTTCATAATCATCAGGTGGCTCTTCTCTCCACACCCGTGTAGCCACATCAGAAACCATTTTATGGGACTTTTCACTTTTCAATGTAAATAGTCTAATATATTTATTTACGGTGAGCCATCAGAAATATGCTTTAAATACACCAGGAAGCAGGCAATTGTTTTTCTGATAAATGGAGCTAGATGGAGTCTCTTTATCATCCAAATTAACTGAAGTGATATTCTACTATTGTGTAGGTTCTGTGCAATCCAACCTTGCAAAATGATGTTTCACACCCTCACAAAGCATCGTCACGCTTCCCATGATCCACAGGAATTGGATTTCATGGGTGAGATAAAGAGGAGAGCATTTGGCTATAAGGTTCGCTCCGGGAGCTTAGCACTTCTTGTTAAAGAAACATCTAGAGGGAGAAATGCTTTTTAAAGTTAAAAAGAAGCTTTGAGAAAGGCACAGTGAGTATAGATTTAAAAGAATGCTCCAGAAAGCTGTTTAATGGATGTAGGATGGATAAAATTTGGGCCCAGTGGAAGGAAACAAAACAAACACAGAATGTTACTTTCAGAAAATGCATCATATCTATCATATGTAGACAATATGAAAACAATCACATAGTGTTTTTTTAAATTTTATTTACCTTCTGGATCAATTCTTTAAAGATCTTATTCTTTTGCCTTTGAGAATTCTATTTATGTATGTGGTGTGAAAGAAATGATTGTTTTTAAACTAATATTCTGGATATACGTGAAAATCATTAGTCTTTCATTCACACGCTGATAAACATTCATTATAGTTAAATGTGCTATATCTTCAACTGCTGTAACTTGTTTATATATGGGGATATTAGTCCATGTTTAAGGCTCATTTTCTCACATTTAATGCCTCATTTTGGAATGAACAACACTGTAGTTGTTTATGTGTCTGTGCTTGTTATGCTGACTCTTGGCCAATCCCATAGCTCATATTGATTTTCAAGTCAGCCAGATAGAGTGTCTGCCCTAGTAACATATTACATCTGCATTGATCAGACAACTTGTCTGGGAAATACAAAGGAAGATGAACCTGATCGGTTTTACAGCCTTTTCAGCCATAGATTTGGTGTCATGCACAGAGAAAACAAATAAAATACAATCATAGAACTCAACATTTAGCTTGTATATAACCTTGTTTTCTGTGATTCATTTTGAATACAATAAACCTCAGTTCCTACATCACTAACATGTTAGGTATCTGGTAATAAAGTGGTGAAAGGATCAAAGGTCACAGCGTACTGTCATGAGAGAGCACAAACCTCTGTGTTAAGTGCTTTTATGGGATTTTAAGCTTTCTTAGCAATTAAACTTAACCTTCCAATGCAGAACACAAACAGAGAGAAAGGTCACTTTTCTCTTTTTCCGGTGAAATGTGGAAAAGTGTACAGTGGAAAAGCGTGGTTGCTATTTTTAAACAATTTCTTGTTTTTTTGTCAGCAAATTATCCAAATTGAAAAATAGGTAAATCTCTGTGACCTTTAAATCCCAAATGTCCAAGGATTGCTTGTTTGTCATGGTCAAATTATTTATTATATCTTTTTTTTTTTTTAAATCAACCTAAGATTATGTTGTTGTTTTTTTTTAGATTTAAACCTTAAAACTCAGCAAAGGGAATTTCCACCGATGTTAGTTTTTCATCCAATCTCTCAGTCCTATAAATTGTTCCTGCAGGGGGGGTTGCTGGCTCCACATGCTGCACTAATCCAAGGCAGGGTTAGAATAAAGCCTGGCTTCACCTCGCTCTCTGCCTCCTCCCAGATCAGATGAGATTAGGGAAGAGCTAAGGAGCACGGGGAGAGGGGGTGCGGGGGAGGCAGGGCTCAGGAACCCTGAGGCAGAGGAGAGAAAGGAGGAACTCAGCAAAACAGGTGAGCACTCCTGCAGGAGTGGTAAGGGAAGCAAAAGAGAGCTGCAGGGCTGTATATTCATTTTGGTGCACATGAAGGCGGGCTGCTGTGGATGAGTTTGGAACCAGCTCGACAAGGTGCGTGATGAAGTGAATGCTGATGCTAGACTTAAGGCTGTAGGTATTTCTCAATCTGCTCCTGTATCTTTTGCGAGGTTTTTCAGGCTGCAAAAAGGACAGTTGAGGGCAAATGTCGTGTAGATGATTAGATTGGCAAGAATGAAGAAATAAACAATATGTCTCATATTAGTCCATTCTTGGATCTGCTCTGTTGATCAGTGTGCCCTGGAGTGCAAAGATGTTCTCTTAAAGTATTGACTGGGATAAAGGCTGCAATATTTTACCAAACAACTTTTTGCTATTATTCTGAAAATATGATAAACAAACAAGCTGATCATACATTATATTACTCACACAGTAATGGAGTGCTGATGGTGTTGTGTGTTTGAAAAAAATGTAATGTGTTCCTCCGTAATTTGGTTATAGCTGATGTGATTCTTGATATTGATTCAACAATGCAAGTTGTTGTTTTCTAAACCTTAATTATATTAAAATATGGACAGTTCATAAACGTGGAAGGATGCATGCATGCAGTGTTTCCAAACATGATTTAATTAATTTACTTGCTTGCTGCCTTACAAGCTTTATTAATTGCACATTTTTATAAAGTGATTTGTTTTATTTCGATCATTTGTGCAGCCCCAACTGGGATGCCTTGTTATGAAAATTGGCTTCTTTCAAGTCATCAGCCTTGACAATCTAGTTTAGATGGCATTAATCCACAGCCTTTTGTAGAGGGTTTTCTGCAAACGTTTGAATGTATTTGCTGACTGGATAACTTGAATTTAATTTGATTCTCTTTCTTTCACTCTTTCCTCTCATTCAGAACGCCATGCTGAGATGATCCAAGAGTCACAGAGCTGAAAGAAGTGGAGCTATGTGTTAAGGATCTTAGCTTTAACTGTTTCTACCTGGACCCATATTTTTCTTTGACTATTGGATGAAATAGATTTGGAAATGGGGAGGAAGAAGATCCAGATCACTCGGATCGTAGATGAGAGGAACCGACAGGTCAGTGTCTTTTCTGTATCATGCTCTGTCACGCGATTTGATAAAAATCTAATTATGTTAAATTAAAAAATCTTATTATTAACTGTAGCTTAGATTGAAGCATGTTCCTGGACATTACACCATCTAGTCATATTGGAAAGCTGATGAGAAGACACCTATTTCCATTGACTGGTGGAGACTTGTTCCACAGCTTGGCCTGATTTAGTACAGTGAGATCAGTGTGAGATTACACGTGTTCACATCTTGATTTTTATTGTACACACCATTATGGCAAGGTGTCCCACTCGATACCTTTACATGTACACTATATTGTTGTCCATACTATAATGAAGAAAAAAGTAAGACACATACATGGACAGAATTAATGGAATTAGTCTGACGCTGGTCCTGTACGTGTGAAACATTGTGTTTTAGAGCATGAGGACAGTCTGCCAGGAAGGTGAATACAAACGGAGGTGATTTATTGCCCTGCATGCCCAGTAAATCAGTGTACATTTACATAATCTTGGTCGTCCTGAAAAGGTTTTAATCAAGGGGAACTCAAATATACTATATACAAAGACTTCTTCACAGAGAACTTGATTCAACCCTCCTTAGATACCAGTGACCTGGATGACTGAGAACCTACACAGACACTATCTTGGTCTGTCACTCAGAGTAACAGTACATTGATATTTGACCATTTCAATTCTGTGATGTTTGAACAAATTGATTGAAATTATTGCCTTCATCAGAGTATCATCAAAGTTTTAATATACTAAGTGCAACACTAGGAACCCATAATCATAATCAGAGTGACAACATTATGAAAATATATCCACCTACCGTAGAGAGCATTTGTGTATGTATGAACACTCTCATAAACACATTGTGATGGCATTCCTTAAGAAATAGTCTGTGGCTGCTGTCTTAGGACCTCCTAAAGATTCCACTAAACAACGTTGCTTTAGAAAGTGCAGCGGTCACAGCTGGTGGCGAAGGCAGTAATTTGGGGTTAACTCGGTCCGGACAGCACCCTGTCATTAGCAGGGTGGGTCAGTGTTAGGGACACACAATGGCCTTCTCTCCTCACGTCTCCCAGCACAGCCACACTTCTGCCCACTGGCATCCCTCTGTCTCCTCTCTATATATATGTGTACTGGATATATCAGCCCCCAACAGCACAACAAATACCAGCCTGTCTGGAAAGAAAGTGCAAGTCCTGGAAATAGGGATGTGGCAGGGAACTAAATATCTGGAATGGTGTTTATTTTTGACGTTTGGTTGTCTTCACCAGAGCATTTTAGACACTACTTCTGCTGTGAGGTGTGCACTTTACTGTATATTTAGAGCACATTATCTTGGTTGATTTGCACGTATTCTTAGATTATCTTTACAATGCATCAAGGGTGTCCAGTGTGGCGTTCCTACGATCATGCTGATATGGGTCGACACAGAATTCAAGTTACGCTGTCAATATAAAGGGAAAGAACCTACGATGTAAATTTCCAACCCATATCTCTATTTTTTAAAATTCCCGAAATTAATTCAAAGGGACAACTGTAAAAAAAATGCATATAGAATAGTGAGTTTTTGCATTCATAGTATTTTTTCAAGGCATACTTAAGGCCACAGAACTTGTTTGGAACTGGAAAATCTGACATTTTTTCCGCAAAAGGATACTGCTTAATATAGTTTTACAGAATGTTTTTTTTTTTGTAGTGTAATATAGAAATCAAGCCAATCATTTTAAAGAAGCTTGTTGTTGTTAATGATTATTGAAATATGTACACTGTGTATATGTCTACTTGTTTTTTATTTGCTTCAATCTGACAATCTGGCTGTGTTCAGGAAAGACTAATGGTACGTAGCGCTGGAGCATTTCTTGCTGCTGTCATTTTGATCCTCCTAGTTGTAAGATAATTTGTATTAGCTGAGTGAAGGGACAATCTCTCCATACAATATATTCTCATGTGCAGATATGACAGCAAACTACTAATGTAACGTATCCTTTTAAACTTGAGATAATGATATTGTATACACAGACCTACCTGTTTACAATTTGAGAACCAAGTAGATAGGTTAATGCCCCAAAGCAGTAACATGAGTGATTTCAGTCGGATTTTACATTGTACTTTTTTGTCCCGTTTCTTTCATCACCATGGTGACATATCATTAGTGTCAATAGTGTATTGCAGTCACTCTGCAGGGCTGCTGTCTCTGCAGGCAGTTAATAATTCTGACCTTAACAGAGAGGAGAGAGACAGTCACAAAAGGTCTCACTGAAGGTTTCACTGAAATCGCTCCATAACTGTTTGAGATCTCCAGTGAACAGACAGATGAATGAACATTAGCAAAAACATCACTTCATTAACTGCAGAGGGTTTCATGAGGGTTCATATACTTCAACTAATACTCTCCTTCAACTACGGCCCTCTCTCTCACTAATGACATTTTGTACGTTATATGGATTAGACCGAGACCACCCCATCAAAACCAACAAACTCTTGACGGTACCATGTCCAGTCATTGTTGACTAAATATAAACAAATTCATAAGACACTGTCCATCAGTAACTATCGTCTTCAAAATTGCTCCGTTTGTCTGGAAAAACCCAATGGGTTTCAGTTTTACCTTGATATTAAGACGTGGAAGCATAGTAATCTTCCTCTGATATGTTGAGTCATGATCGCAGAAGCCATGACAGAGTGAAGAAATATCAAACCATGATTCACAGCGGGGAGTCGACTAAATACCGAAAAGGGACGAGCGAGGCGGATTGCTGTGAGCTCTGTTGGAGGTGTGTGGGCCTGATGTGAATTGTAAATGGTAGAAACCAAACAATACATTTCAGCTTCGTGGCCGACGTGTCTGATATAGTTTAGTAAAACAATTTCAGAGATGCCTGTGTGCTATATTCGTTGCTACAAATAATACAAAACAATGTAATATTATACACAGTTTTTACTTTCCCGGGAAAGTTTATATATGTGCAGAGTTCAGTCTCTTGTCAGTTTTCTGCAGGTCAGTGAGCTGATTCACTGGAGGAGCTGGACAGGAATCATTTGGGGAGGGCAAAACAGAATCCAGTGTAGTTACTGTCAGCTGTCCTCCGCCTGTGTGACACATTTTCACTTGTTTGTTGTCTATTTCAGTGTGACATTTGACAGCCAATTTTACTGTAACTACCTTTCCTCTTGTTTTTTTAGTTTATTTATCTTTTGTGTGTTGTGTTTTCTCTTTACAATTTAATGAAACAGCATTCTTGGTTGACAGATATTGCAGTCAGCACTACAGTATGGCCCATTTTGGATGTTTTAGCTTAAGTAACACTGACATTAATTTTAAAAAAATGACAGTGATATATTGTTAGTTTTGTTTAACATAAGCACAAATCATAAGCAAACTTTTTTTGGCAAGGATTCTTTAAATTTTTTTTCAAAACTCGTCAGTGGTAGACCTTATAAAGTGTTCTCTATGCATGTAAACTTGTACATGTTTCTTGGCTCTTATAGCAGACTTAGAGAAAAAACACTCAAACAGTTATCCTTCACAGACACTAGAGGATGTCAGTGGATGGCTGGAGTAAATTAGGCTGATGGACCTGGCTTCAGCAAGACATAGAATGTTGGCAATTATTCCCAAATTCCACCCCTATGAGTAATACATGGAAATATGGCAGATAATTGGTGAAATCTTCCTTTAAATGAACACAGCTTGCTGGTGCATGTGGCACGCAAACTCACAGACTCATACACTTATTCACTCAGTCACTTGTAATAGTTGTTCTGCCTTTTAACGCTCTTTTATGCTATTACTCATTCAAATTTGCTCAGCCTCAACCTGTTAAGTCACACCTGTTGAGACACAAACGCACACATACACACACTAACACACACACACACACACACACACACTAACACACACACACATTGTTTTACTCTGTTCAGTGTGGCGTTGGTGGTATAGTGGTAAGCATAGCTGCCTTCCAAGCAGTTGACCCGGGTTCGATTCCCGGCCAACGCAGCTGTTTTCTGTTTTGAAACTTTTGTGAGATATTTGCCTCACACTGTTTGTCCGTGGCTTTCTGTCTCTCCAGGTGACTTTCATGAAGAGGAAGTTCGGTCTGATGAAGAAGGCCTACGAGCTGAGTGTTCTCTGTGACTGTGAAATTGCCCTCATCATCTTCAACAGCTCCAACAGGCTGTTTCAGTATGCCAGCACTGATATGGACAAAGTCCTACTGAAATATACTGAATACAACGAACCCCACGAGAGCAGAACCAACTCTGACATTGTAGAGGTAAAAGCTAGAATTTATTGGACTCCAAAAATTACTGATCTCTGTGTCACAACACATTTTTAATGCTAACCTATTTCTTATAGCTCTGGTTGCCTCCTATCACAGTGGAACAGTTTTCGATTTTCTCTTACACACACAGTGGAAAAGTGTTTATCTTATATTATCTTTTTCCAACACTCTTGGTACGACAAGGTTGTGATTTGTCGGTTGCTATCACATGACACTGAAATGAGATATAGCTTTCACATTTTTGTATGTATACACTATATTTATGTTTGCCTGTGTCACTCTACTGTCTGCCTGGAGAAGATATGAAAAATAATCAATGATTACAGGAAACGATATAATATACATATTAGGATAACATAGATGAGTTTATTTTTCCTCTGCTCAGATTACCAAAATGTAAAAAAACAGAAATCATACTCTCTACTCACTCTCCAGTAACTATTAACAACCATCATATTAACGACCCAGCGTTGCATCATTTTCATAGCAGCTAATTACGTCCTCCCACACACAGTTCTGTTTCAGTGGTCCACCCATTCTACTGACTCCTGCTGTGTCATCATTGTGCTGATGTTGGAACTGTTGCATCATGGTTCCTGAGCAGCACTCCCTGACAAGCACATAGTCATTGCTGCTGCCATTAAAAATGAATGGTCACTCATGGTGACTCACATTCTGGCTGCTTATGTAAGCTTCTAATTTGTGTTTGCCTTCCTGAGAGATGAATTTAATGCTGTCACCCTCACCACTACACACACACACGTGCGCACACATAACCTTTCGAGCTGTACTGTATGCAAGTTGTCAACCTTAAAGGAAACTAAACTTCCCAAAACCACTGTGTTACATTATTTTTTGAGTTTGTCTGTGGAGACCGGACTTGGTTCTTTCATCATTTACGGAAACGCAACTTCAGATTCACATATGCTCCCAAAAGGGAAATTAAGCCTGGACAGCAGAAAAACTGATAAAGCAAATAAAAAAAATATAATTACAAAACATTCCAAACTATTTAAATGTGCAAAAATATATTCATACATGCTGTGAAATAAGCAAGAATGTGAAGGAGTTTATAATTCACGTAAGTACAGTACGGATCCTTTAAAGACCATCAGCGATGAGTGTTGAATTGGCTTCTCCCTGCAAGCTGTTTAGTAACAGCTGTGTAGTGTGTAGTGTGCTTCAACGTAACATATTCATCTCCTGTTGCAAACCACAAGCAGCACCTGTGTCAGCTCTGAAGAGCCATTAGCCAGCCCTAATTTGCCTGCGTTTAGACCTATTTGTTTTCCCCGCAAATGTCATGCCAACTGCAGAGCTGGTTAAAACAAAGCCAGGAAAGTAAGAGGTTGCTCTTTTGCATATTGGTCAGTGCATTTGCAACGTATATGTGTGACATTTGACTGTGTGTAAACTTATACCCCACTGGCTTCAACAGATATCCAGGCTATGGAAGAGTGCACAGAAAGCTTCTATGAATTCATTGTTGTGGTGTGATGGTGTGACACGTTGGTTTGCTGATGAGTATATATCCTGTACAAACAACAAAAGTGTTGTGTGCAATATGTTGCATACATATGTTTTCATGTTGAAGTTACTTGTGTTCGAGAGTTTTAGATCATTGTTCTTATTATTGTCATCGTTGTTATTGTTATTGTTGTTCTATTAGTGCTTTTCATTGTACGTTGTAAACAAAGCAAATCAATTTAAGATGCTACACACTGGACATAATAATTACTTACTTTTCGATACCAAAGGCTTCAACATATGTCAGTTTAGAGTAGCTACGTGAAAAAGGACCTTTGGAATATAGTGTACAGACAGAGCTCCACAAGCACAAATCATTATAACGTCAACCTGGAACAGAGGTGGCAGCCAGTGTTTTATCTTCACGGGTCTGCCAGCTAAAACAACTACAAAGTCCTTGCTGGTCAGCTAACCTAACTGACTGATTACATTTGTCATAACACAGGTTTGCGTGTAGCAGAATTAAGTTTCTAAAACAACAAGAGTGGTCCTCCAATGTATGCAGTGCCGCCATTTAAAGTGACAGAATGAAGAGATTAATGAGAATCATAACATCAACTGAAAACTACGAGGCACTGAAACCTGATGCTGTAACGTACAGCATGCTGTTTGATTTGGTTCCATTCAAGTCAAGTATGACAGAACACATTGATGCACATGCTTAGCATCTGACTACTTGTTCAGATGATTTCATTCTTCATTGTGTGAGCTCAGATTATCTCTGCCAGAGATGCAACAACACCTGTGTCTGCCATGTTCTTGGCCAAGAGCTATGCCCCCAAACAGAAAAGTCTCCCTCCGGGGAAGAGGGCCGCCTTATTTTAGCTTTGATGCATCCCCAATAGCAACATGAAGTCAACCTCACATGTTATGATACTTGGGGCTCGGGGCTTTTGACTCATGGTGGCAGTCATCCAGATGCCTTTGTAGATCCAGTTAAGCTGTCTTTGACATTTGAGATGATAAGGAGACCCACACTCTCTCAAATCCTCCAACAGACACTTTAAGATAGTGGCCAGACATGATGTAGTGTTTAAACACTAGTTCCACATATAGCCAAGCTGCTCTGGATTCAAATCCCACTCCAACTTCCTGGTCTGGAATAGGAGAGAGACAGAAGCTGGGGCATCCTCTTGCACTTTTTGGTCTTGCTTTGACTGAGCTTTTAAACACTGTCAAGCTAATTTTCTATAAGTATATATTCTTACGCCTTTTGCTTTTCACTCCAATATTGAGCTTTAAATAGCTAAGTAGAGAAAACTTTTGAACAAATTCAGACTGTGCACACTCATTTTTCCTCCCACTTTAATGCCAAAAAGTAACCCGACAAGGCTATAACAAATAATACAGAACATCAAAACACATTTACATATTTACATGTTACTATAGCAACGGCCTTCAACCACTAATCACACTCATTTTCCACAGTTTCTGCTCATTGTGGTGCTGTCTAGGCTACTCACGGTATGATGTAATCTGTTTGTCTAACTTTTTTTTGTTTACTTACTATTGAGGTAACTTGCACATCCATGATTTTGGTGTTTTTGTTAGGAAGTCATGGAAGTCACCTCAGATATCACATCGGATAAAAAACTGCACCACAGACATCAAAAGATTCTTTTTACTCTGACCTGTTCTTGTCAGAGCAAACATAACGCCATTGCACATTTAATGTATTAAATGTGATTCTTTTACAAGCAACATTAAAATCATGAAACAATGTCTCAGTGTTGACAAAGCACGAATTTGGTTAAGAGTCACTCATTCATGAGATATACCGTTGCACATTTGAAGAATTGGTCATACGTACATTGAAAAATACAAGATACAACTTTTATGTGGTTTAATACAGACCACTCTCTGACGATCAAGCCAAAATTGTAGAATATTCTTTAAAAAACCTTTTGGGAAAAAAAATAAATGGTTGAAATGGCTGCGGCCTATGAAAAAAGATGATGATAGACCCAATAAGTGTTTGTCCAAAATGTTCAAGTTGTTATTACAGTGCCACCATCAGGCCGACCGGTAACAAATTCTAATGGCTTCTTCCCTGTGTCATGTGCAACCTAGTTTCTGTGTGAAAAATTGCAAATGCACAGTGTATTTGTTTTTTTCTATACTCTGTCTCAATAAGACAAAATTCTAAAAAGGCTTGGCTGTCCACTGCCCACACGAAAGACAAGAACTTCTTTAATGGAGCTGGAACCTCCCATATGTAAGCAATAACTCTAAAGCTACCTGAGAAACAAAGATTCAGGCACATCCTTTGTAACAACTGTCTGCTGCACAACTCCTTCCCTCCCTCCCCTCAGTCCTTGGGTCATGCCGGGTTCACCCCTGATTCAAACTCAGATTGCAGAGTAACAAACTTCTGATGCTGACAGGCAGAGAACGTCTCCCATCTGCTTCAGTTTGGCTCATTTCTCTTGACATTATAGTAACGACTGCTGAGTCTCTAACTCCGTTGGTGGTTACCAGAGCTATAGTGATACAGGTTGCGATTCTGGTGAGCCAGATTGCAGTTAAACCTGTGTCCTTTCTCTTCTGTCCATGTGACGGTTGAAGCAGACTGATCAAGCTGTCATTTGAACCAATTCAAACAGCAGTTGTGTTGACGCAAGGCTCTCTGCAGGAATTATTTTCATGGCCGTGGACTACGGCAGACATAAATCATGGCACTTGAAAGTAGAGATTAATATTTAATAAGCACTACGGTGCATCTTGTTTACATAGACATATTACTGTGTTAGCACACTTTCATGTGATATATCCCTACACCACATATTAACTTGCCTATGGTCAGCCTGTTGTGATAGAATAGATACACGATACTCTAATACTTTACTATAGCAGGGACATTTCCTTTGCTCAGGTGCAATTTACAAGCAGGGTATTAGGTGTACAATTTCTTTGTGGTAAGTTATCCTGCATTCTCCCTTTGCACTGTAGACAGTATTGTTTTGAATGCCAAATAATGGATCTAAATCAAAGGACTCAGATTGCACTCCAACACAAGTTGCTGTCGTAGCATTTTTATGTGGTATTCTCACAGGAGTTTTTTGGGTGAGACTGAGATGCTGAGACACTGATCCAAGTGGCATTCAACACAAAACTCACATGTGATGTGGTCACTGGGCACTTGTTTAATAGTTTGAGAGCTTTGGGCTTTCCAAAGTAGAAACACCAGTGTGTGGCAAGGGTAATAACCACAAGTGTCTGAGAAAGCAGAATACATGTGGTGGACAGACAGACAGCTGGCTGGCGTGATGGTTTGTCAATCCATCCTGTTCACGGAATGCCTAGATGAGATGACGGGTAGAGCAGAGGGATTGGATACCAGACAAATGCCATCATCTTCCAGGGTCACATGGTGGCTGATTTGATTTGATTTGACTTGTACAGTAAGATCAAAAAGCTCCAGAGTTAGGAACCAAGACTGACATTTCCCAAATTGAAGAAATCTATCCAAAAATGTGTATGTGTATCAATTCCACTCCGTTCACTGACTGTGTTTATACTTACAATGGGAAATATACAAAGTAACAGGAACAAATGATATGTGCAAAATGTATATAAAAAAAAAATTATATTACCAAAGATCAAAATAGGCTTGGGCTGCTTTTGTAAATCAGCATTTTTAATTTTCAGGAATTTAACTTCTTTTTTTACTACACACGACACGACACACATTTAACAGCTTTGACGAGCATCAAATGTGGTCGCAAAGCCTGGGTTTTGTTTGGCTGTAAGTGGCTGCAATTAACACTCATTTTGGTGCCCATGTTCGTGCCAAACAGAACCAGGCCTTGGGCCTTGAAGTGATTCTGGTTTCTTTGCCTTTTATGTGTCGCCATCATTGTTATATTTTTCACAGTAATGAGTATGAGAATAATAAGTTGCTTAGGCCTGCTTCATACGCAAACAGTGCCATACATTCCAGACTGGAACCGTTTTTATCTAGAAGTTGTTAGTGTGTTGTTCGTCTCTTTTTGCTATCTAGGTTTTGCCTCTTTGGTTTGGCCTTCAAAGTACCAACCTTTAAATCACCAGCATAGTATCCTGAAATCTCTAATATTGATAATTTGTCAGGATTTAAATTGGTGTCTGTCCATTATGGAAAAATCTGCTCTCGGTTCTTTCTTTAAAAATGTTACATGACATTATTACAATACTTCTTCACTGACAGCTTGTGCCATTATCATCCTCAGTGGTTGAGGTTTGTGATTAACATTACAATTTTCAGTTCAGTTTGTGCTACATATTTATTTGTAGTGTTTTTATCTCAAAATAAAATAAAATGAAAACATATCAATAGCAATGTGGTGGTAGTTTAAGGATTGACATTCATACAGGATTTACATATGATAAAAGGAACTCAAATATTACAGATATATTCAGAATAGCAGTTCCAATGTGCAGTAAAACTATACAGTATCCTCTATATCTGGATGTGGATAACAGAATGTATAGAGGGTACTGGACTGTGTAACCTGATCCATTAAATGTGGTTTGTTGGAAGGTTGATGTCTATCCCTTGTGCTCATGTCATGCTCAGGCCCTGAACAAGAAGGAGCATAGGGGTTGCGACAGCCCCGACCCTGACGCCACGTACGTCCTCACCCCCAACACTGAGGAGAAATACAAGAAGATCAATGAGGAGTTTGACAATATGATGAGGAGTCATAAAATTGTAAGTCTCTTCCCATGTTGATTGTTTTGTCTGTCTTTCTGCGTGTTTGTCTGTTTGTTTGTTTCTCTATCAGTTGGACATGAACCATGGAAGAATCCACTATTTTTTAGTGGTGATACAGATCTGGATCTGACTCATTTTGGCTGATTTATCGAAACATAGATACCCCAATATCCAACAGGTGTCATCTGGTGCAGATCCAGATGAGGTCAACTGAAAGTTTTCATACCAATGTTATCTGGTAAATGGACTGCATTTCTTAAGTGCTTTTTTCCAAAGCGCTTTACAATGTTTTGCCTCACATTCACCCATTCATACACACATTCACACACCGACAGTCGAGGCCCACTTGCTTGTAGGGAGCAATTTGAGGTTTGGGTCTTGCTCAGGGACCTTCGACATGTAAGAGCTGGGGATCGAACCGGCGACCCCTTGATCACTAGGTTATCACCCTACCACCTAAGACACCTGGAACTAAATACAGATTATCCACCATCATGGAAAAATTGGTTTTCTCCAATAGCTCATAAACTATTGATGATTTAGATTGTAGGTGGAGGTTATTGAGGTCAGGGAGCCATGAAGGCCAGATAGATCTATCATTTAGTTTGTTCCTTTGTCAGTGCAATGGCCTGTTATACATCATCATTAAAAAAAAAAAAAAAACATAATTGGGCTTTTGGGTCTTGGCAGCCCTTATTGTTTTGTAAGTTACTGTTGTAGAAAGCAACATTTGTTTTTAGTTTTCAACTTTTATTTATCCAGTAAAGACAGCTGTACTCCATGATCTTTATCAGCTGCACTGTGCTTCATATTGCGGTTTCTGTTGCGGGCCACCCAGTACACTACTGAGAACCGAGCAGCATCACCTCTTTAACAGATGTAAGCTGCACTTACAAATGACGTAGCAGCTTGCTGCTTTTTCAGAAGCTCATGTCAATGTTGCTGTCACTGCCTCCAGTCCACAGGTCTCCCACAGCAGAACTTCATGCATGTGGCCCCAAGCAGCATGGGCTATAACCCCACTGCAGGAGGAGGAGGAGGAGAAGGACCGACGTCCCAAGCTCTAGCCGCAGCCCTTACTGACAGTGGGCTCCTCTCATCCCCCCACACACACCTCCACAGGAACACGAGCTCTCTACAAAGACCCCCCACATCTGGAAACATAGGTTTGTGTTTGAGGTTGGGTGGGTACTGTTTCCAATGTTCTGGAACAGCTGCAATATACAAGATAATTGGAAAATTATTAAATTAAAAGGATTTAATAAAGGTTTCTGTGGTTATAAAAATTCAGCAAAACTTGTTGAATTAGATGGCAGTAAATGGCAGTTATAATTTTGTCAAGTTAAACTAGTACCTGGTAGAATTCTGGACATCGGTTGTCTTTGGAGTAAACCAGCTAGAGAAGGTTGGCTGGTGACTTGAGTTATCATGTCATTGTAGTTTTAACAACACCTAGGTATCTGGCAAAAAATATCAAATGAAGAGGTCGCGCAAACAAGTAGACAATGTTTTTCCAATCACAATTTAGCCAACTATTCAGAGACATTTGGTCAACATTATTCTTTGAATTTGTGCACTAATGTGGAGCAGAGGTTCACAACTGTCTTCCCTAACAGCGCGAATACAAATGAGTCTTATGCGTCAAATCAAAGCTAACTTTTGGATAAAACCTGTTTTCAAATCACTCCTTTGATTTACATATCACATTTAAACTTGCGTTATAAGTTTAGTTTATGTGACAGTAAAACTTGCTTTACTAATAACACTGTGGAAATACAATTAGGAGATTTAGGACATAATTTGGAAAATCATTAAAGAGTTTCAGAATTAAATTGGTAAACAAGTGTATAGATGCAGTTAATGGTGACAACAAATTAGATAAATTAACAAGTTTACGCTCCTCTCTCTCTCTCTTTCTTGCTCATTCTTGCTCTCTCTCTCTTTCTCTCCCTCTCTATCACTGTATGCATGTTCATATGTCCCTAGATGGCCTACAGGGTGGTGCTGATCTGGGCCTGCAGAATGGATCTGGACTGGTTGGTATGTTCCGACTGAGCCGATAAATTGACTTTGTCAGGTTTTGTGATTTGTGATTGTGAGTAAGCCACTACTAATCTACACTGCCAATTTTCACACACACACACACACACACACACACACACTGCACCTCCAGGCAGAAGATATGCTTGACAGATAACAGGCACTTTTGTAAATTTATGAAATGATGTGCATATTATTTGATAAATCTCAATATATTTTACAGTTCTCTCTTGCAACCAAGCACCACAAAACTAACTAATTAAAATGTTTGATTATAAAAAAAAATCCTTACATGACAGGTGCTTGTGCTTGTTTTTTTTGTCTGCATTTTATCAGTATTCTTGCTCTTTACCCTCTCTCCATGCTGTTGTGATGGCAGACTCTCCCCTATTCATCTCCTTGTTCTTCCTCCCAGAAAGCATGTCTCATATAAACTTTTGCAGATATTATGAAAAAAGATTTGGTTCATAATTATCACTAATTGTCATTCATAAAGAGAGCCTGTAAAGGGAGTTTCCTATTGGATTCACAGCCTTAGTGTATAGTTTTAGGCCTCAGTGATATTGATCATATCATCATAGAATAATATATTGCACTGTATTATAAGTAGCATTTCTTTTTATTAATAGAAATAATAGAAAAAATAAAAAGGAAATTTTCATATGTTTCAAAACTGAAACTGAAAAGTTTCATGGTTATGAAAACATTTGTATCTCACAGGACTAAAAAAATCAGACACACACACCTTAGTGTTTGCTGTGACCCATTTTTTGTGAGTATTTTGACCAATTCTTAACAAAACTCAGAAAGAAAGGTCAGAACTGCCCCTGCTAAATTCGTCATGGTTATTGCTGCACTCAAAATCAGATTTCATCCAAATGTAACAAGATAAAAACATGCACATATATCATCTTATATGAACAAACATATTTCAGTCATTTATCTTTTTTTTGTGCTGTACTTACACTGAATACTTATTCAGAAAATATAAATATAAACTAGAGTGGAAAGCTCAGATGTCAGACTTAAAATATTTGAGATATAAAAACACTGTAAATCACTTTTGTACACATCCACTTTTTCTCGGGGTTTATCCAGAGTTCAGTTTAAAGTAGGTCCACACATTGTTCTTGTTCCAGCAGCTTTGTATTAGTTTCAAATTATCCTTGTTCATTAAACTGTTGTTTGCCACTATAAAAAACCAACTTGTTAAGAGGTTAAAACTGCTTTGAATTTTATGCTTGTAAAAACATTTGAGCTCACAGGAACTGAGAAATCAAAGTCAAGTATCAACTGCTTATTCTCACTCACAAATGCACAGGCACACACACACACACACACAAAACACATTCAGGATGACTCACAAAGGGCTCTTGGCACTCAACAGCAAAGTTTGGGGACTTAGCCCAGCCTTTATTTCAGGGTCTGCTTACACTGGATACTTATTCCTGCAATGTTTTGTGTTGTCAATGTAGCATACTATAGAAATGTAACATAACTAAATCAAATGTGTTACCAGGGCACACACAAGAGCAAAGAACTGACTTCATTCCTCACTTCATTTCGTAGACCACAGTGAAACATTTAAACCAACAAGGAGAACAACGAGGATTCATAAATTTACAGGGCCTGTAAACTAATCTTTTTTTACAGTTTTTTTTTTTGTGATAAATCCAGATGCCAGAAGTTTGTATTTCCCTTTTAATGGTCCTCATAGATATTTTTTCTCTCTCGGTTTGTGCTCAGCAAATGGATTTGTGGGCTCACCTGGTAGGAGTAGTCTGGGGAAGATACCATCAAAATCTCCTCCACCTCCTCCAGGGAGCAGCATCGCCTCCACCAGCCGTAAGAGTGACCTTCGAGTGGTAATCCCTCCATCCAAAGGAATGATGCAAACACTGGTAAGTGTGTGTGGGTGAGTGGTGTACTCAGAATTAAACTCCCCACAAAGTTCAAACGTGAAGATAAAAAGTGCTGTTTATTCTGTACTAATAAGTATGTGTGACCCTCACTGTAATAAAAGTAGAGCTCGTTGTCCAAGTAGTAGCGCTATAGAAAGCGCTATACAGAAAGCGCTATAGTGCTGCAGTCCATTTACCATTTAGTAGCTGAAATAAAGAAAAGTAACAGGACAATCTTGAATTCTACATTTAGAAAATTGGAGCAGATTTTGGAATGTTCGGGTCTGCTGAACAGCACATGGGCGAATCTAAAAGCATTTTGTTAGATGTTAGAGCAATACGCCTTGAGGATTTCAATGCTTGATTTAGGGTTGGTTTAGAAACACACAATGTTTTCCATGCCTGAAGGATGTTGGACAAGAACATTTAGATGCATGAGCCAGAATAACACAGAGCTGGTCAGCAGGTTTTCAGAACAACGGGTTGAACACCATCTGGACCAGATGTTTGCTGACCTTAAGAAAGGTACCAGAATTGTTCTTGAGAGAGGATTTCTCTGCTACACATCTTTATTTGCATTTACAGGACTTAATTTAGAAGTGGAGCTTATCACTGCCATAACGACTAATCCTTTCATTTGTTTGCTCAAATATATAAGATAGGCTCGCAGACTGAAATCTGCTGCACTTTTGGCCCACCACAATCTGTGATGTCACAGACGGTTTTTCTGTCGTCTCATGAAGATGATTATCATGAAAGTCTTCAATGACGGTCACACGAGCCTTTGGCATATTATATTGTAGTGTGTCATAGATACATTTATTTACTCTTATTGTAGCCAGATCAGCACATTACAAGCAACACGAATTATGTGAAGCATCTTCACACAGACCCTGGCATCTCCAGTGATGTTTTTACTAAAATTTTGTTAACCTTGCTATATATTTACACAGCAAACTCATGGATTTCAGTAAATGTTGCACAAGAGAAACGTGGTCTGTATACTGTATTTCTTGCTTTCAAAGGATTTATCCAATGCTACATCAAATATATAATAATATAGAAACTAAATCAAAATATATAATAGAAATGCAAAAAATACATGAAAAAGTGATCAAATAAATCCCGTTCCTTATGCACACTCCAGAGTTTCAGCTGTGTAAGTGTACTGAACAACAAATTTCTGTCCGCTTCAGTGAACACCAGCCTCAAGTCATAAGTTCTCCCAGTTGATTGATTGTTCTCATTGTTCTGTTTGGAAACAAAAGTCAGACTGAAACAAAACACCATCGGCATGGAAATGTAGCGAAATATCTGTTACATTCCGCTGACATATTAAGAAACCCTCAAAAAGAGATCTCCGCTAGAATGTATGTATCTATGTTTAGAAGCTTAGGTCATGGTTTGGTGAAGTGGCTCCCTGGTGTGTCGAGGACCTTTATTGTTCCCTGATCTTGTTTTCCTTGTCTTGTTCTACATGCAGCAACAATGTGGTGTGCAGACTTATTGATTTGCCCGTAACTCTGTTCCTGCTTCTCTTCCCACCCACACACTTCTCGAACACGCTCTAACATCCACCAAACAATAGAAGGGGAGATATGCTTCTTTTTTTTTTTCTTCATCATGCTTGCGGTGACCAGGTGGTTTCATTTCTCTGCTGGCTTGGATCCAGGTTTTTTTTTAACATTTTCTAGCGATCCATCAGCAAATGGAAAGAATTTCTGTTTGTGCAGAGTTGAATTTAAGGTGGTGCTTCAAAGAGAGAAAAAAGAAACTGACTCATCCATGTCAGTGATCTGACAGTTACTATCCGAAGAACAAGTACGGTAAAATACCAACCTACGGTCAGATGTAATGCTAAGCTTTATTATGTTTTCGCAAATATACACAACAAAATTTAAACCTACAATAACTCACTTTTGACATATTGCAGTAATTACACACCACTCAGAGGTCTGAGTGTTTCCCACCATCCATCCTAAAACAGTGGTGTAATGGATTATGATGAATACATCCACCCAAAAAACAAAAACAACTCTCATACTGTCTTAATGTATGAATGGACAGAACTTGTATGAGCATGGAGGTGAAACATCCCATTGAAATGTAAGATTACATGTACACATATATCTGAGTTTGTCGATTTGGAATTAAATTTAAAACTCACTGTAAGAGAATTGCAATCTCTGACCTAAACACTCATGGATACATCTTCATAAAGTCTTATTTTAGATTATAATGAAAGGTTTCAGAAGATAACAAATATATTAGGATGTATTTGTGAAAATCTGTATGAAATGATACTTCACACATGCAAAACAAAGCAAAGTTTATGGGAAAACATAGTGAACTAAGGGGTTAGAAAACTGCTATTTATATTTAAAAATGTCAAAATCTATAAACAGTGACGTCAGTGAACTGTCTCCCGGCATAGAGCATTTGTATTTAGCTTTGAACAAGGTGTGACAGTTTTTTTGTCAGGGACAGTGTGTATGGTGATTATTGGTGCTCAGTCAGATTTGTGCTGTTCACTGGTTTGGAAGTTCACATGCACACGCAGAGGCTTTTTGTAGCTCTTTATCAATAATAAGCTAACCAGCAGAAGGTGATATTACTGACTTTAGTAGAAGAGATGAAATTGACGTCAGACAGCAGTTCCTCAGTCTGATCATATTGAAACTTTCACCACCCCCTCCTGTGTGTGTATATGTATGTGTGACTGTGTGTGTGTAGGTGGGTGTGTACTGCTCATTCACATCTTAACAACCAAAGCAGGTCTGTCTTATGACACTGTTCACATGAGCATTTGTCAACATTTCAGTAATTGTTATCAGTAGTCATCAGTAACTGTTGCTCATAGACATCACAGAGGCGAGAATACAGGCAGAGCCGAAGTGAAAAAAGTGCAGTAGTCTGTGTTCCACATCACATTGCACATGCACTGGTTATGGTTAAGATAACGGTAAGCCAATAATGTCTGTGTGTGTGTGTGTGTGTGTGTGTGTGTGTGTGTGTGTGTGTGCGTGCGTGCGTGCGCGTGTGTTCAGTAGTGACCTTATTCAGGATGATGTCATTGACGACATTATCAGACTGGAATGCCAACAGCCCAGAGAGGAACAACACTGAGCTTCTAATTACTCTTATGTGTCAACTTAAACAGAGTTCATCATTCTCAGTATCTCTCTTGCAGTATTTTTACCATTCCATTATTTATCCAGTGTGTGGATGCTGCCAAAACCACTTTGGTTTTTGACTTCCTTTGAGATGTTGACTGATTCAAAAGAACTCCCGTCTATTCAGCGGTTTCTTGATTATTGTCCTTGCTGAGAAACAGACGGGTAAATTCACTTTGTGTTTATAGCAATAGGCCTAATTAAAGTTTCATTAAAACTGGTATATATTTGTGGCATTTTTGTTTTGTGTGTATTTGATGAAAGGTTTTTTCACCTACCTTTTTCCTACCTGTATGAATGTTTATGTTTTTATAAGCTGTATGCACTCACTTTATATGTACTAACATTATGTACCTGCTGGCTGCTGCACACGTCTGTGGCCTACAGCCTACTACTGTTTTGAGCTGCATGGAATTTTTACATCTTTCCGAATGTTCTCCAGAATTTTGGAATGCATATGTAGATCAATAGGCTGAAGAAGAGTGGACACAAAAAATGTGTTGTTTTGTTCTTGTGCCATGCGAATAACACCAAATCATGATGTTATAAGCTGTAACTGTGTAAAAAGGCTCAGGTTGAATTTTCCAAAAGTGAAATCTGTACCTGTTATACTCTCACAATTTTAATGAATACTGACATCGTGTGGTGGAAATGGACATCACAGCCCATGTTCAGCTCCCAGAATAAACACAACAGAGGCTACAACATTGCTGGCTGAATTGACCCATATATGATCTTTTGGCCTATGTTTGACAGATCAGATTTTTTCAGAGCAGCGTGAACAAATCGGATCAGATTTTGACCACTCACTTAATAATTTTTTATTAGTTTTTAGACTGCTCTGATAACACCCATTCTTCATGATTCTTAATTCATACCTGAGCAGGGTCACATTTTGATTATTTGCGTGTCACTCAAATGACTCAAATGTTTTATTTTTTCCATGTGCAAAAAGTGCTGAACTGTCTTTTTATAAACAGATCGTACAAGTCACTTACTAACATGAATATGAAACATAAAAACAAAAAAAATTGATCTGAATAAGGCCTTTAGCGAATACACCTAGAATAAGACTGACAGCCTGTTTTCTTTTCTTTTTTCAGAGTAACCAGAGGCTGAGCAGCAATCAGTCCACTCAGTCTTTGTCCACCCCAGTGGTCTCCATCACCACACCCAGTCTGCCTCACCAGAGTCTAGTCTATGCTGGCACCAGCTCTGCTTACAACAATGGTACATCAAATGTATTATTTGCATAATATTTGTTTATTTGACTGGGACAATGTACATTAATAAATGTACTAGACTTCACCAAAATGGCCAGGAAAAGCCAGGAACTGGCAGTGGAAGAAAGCAGTCTCAGTCTCAGTCTCAGTCTCAGAGTACGTAAAATCGACATCAGTATAAAACTTAAGTGATTGCGACTTTGATTAACAGTGAATGTAAGTATCATGCAAAGGTACTTCGAATATAGTAAGATTACCAAATTACCAAGTCATAATGTTTATCACACATTACAGATATTGCTAATGACAACATTGCTCGGTCGTAGTGCAGAGATTTATGACCCTTACACACAAGGACAGTTCATACATACGGCAGCTTAAACAAACATATTACTATAAAGAACTGTAGAGTGCCATGAGTGCAGTTTTCTTAGTCGTGATCCTACCATTTATAGGACTTTCAGTAAGAGCCATAGCGTAGCCATAGCAAGAGATCCTCAGGAGAACACAAGTGTTCCCCGAGGGCACCCTTTATCCTGGGACTTATGTGCCCTGAAGCTTCTGATCTCCTATTGACAGCAGTGAATAAAATCACAAATAAATTTTGAGTGAATCAGTGAATGCAGGCTAATGGAATAACTTCAAGTGGTTTAGTTGTTGGTTGTATGTTTTGCAGGTTGAATGAATTAAAAAAAATCTAGCTGTCCTCATGTCTCATGTCTTCTCCGTCCTCATCAGATTACTCCTTGAACAGTTCCGAGCTGTCGGGCTTCAACACCCCAACAGGTCTGGCTTTGAGCTCCATGGCTGCATGGCAGCAACACCAACTGGGTTCACTTGGGTGAGTACAGAATTGCATAAATTAAAACAATCAACTGGCATCCAAATACTAAGTGCTGTCCTCTTTCTTTTTCCTCGGTCTGCAGATCAGGGAGCTCCAACCTTTCAGTCAACAGCAACCACAACATAAACATCAAAGCAGAGCCCATATCCCCACCTCGCAACCGCCTCAGCCAATCAGTTTACATGACACAGGCTCATGCGCCACCTCCTCCACACTCATCATCCTCTTCATCCACCAGAGCAGAGTTGGGAAGGTCCCCTGCTGACAGCGTCGGCTCTTCCTGCAGCTCCCACGAAGGGGGGAGTGACCGGGAAGAGCAGCAGCGACCGGACTTCCACTCGCTTCATGAAGGGGCTGTAAATCGGTCACAGGGCAGGGAGAGTCCAACAGTCAAACGAATGCGAACTGACAACTGGGTGACATAAGACATGCACATTCACATGATGACACCCTCCAGGAGAAACACTGGACGGACACTGTTATGCAATTGAAGTATGGATCTCGTTGATTTGTTCTTATTATTGTTTTGTTTTTGTTGTGCTATCTTTGTTTTTGTTGGTCTTTTTAGAAAGCTTGAATGATGTCAGACCAAACTCTTCAGTGGTACTTTGATTTATGGAAGCCATCCTTTTAAAGCATCACACTCTGATAATGAGGGTCCCTTTGCGATACAAACTGGCACTTTCATATTCAGTGGGGTGCAGTGCACAGATGAAATGGATTGTGTTTGTCAGTCCTGTTGCTTGATTTGAATGGTAAAGCAGTGAAGCCATACTGGATGTCTCCCACTGGGTGTCACCCAAATCACTGATGATCTTCTCAGGGTTTGAATCATTGATTGAATCCAACCTAGAAGCAATACTCCCTTAGCATCACCCCCATTACTCCTCTTCGAAAAACACTTATTTATATCAGCCAAAGCAGTATGCTGTTTTAATGATGGTGTTTTTTGAATTGTGCACAGAAAACAATATTTCATACAGGTACTCATTTATAACGTGAAAGCCATGAACATTTATTTTGTGTGTTCTAAAAAAAAAACTTTGTATATAGTAATTTTAATATATCTCTTTTGGTGTAACTATATCTTGTCGTATCTGTCTATATGTCTGATGTATCTGCCTGAGTGAGCTCCACCGTCGCTAGATTTCTCAAAATTATATTTTTGTGGATGACTGCCATGCTTACCTGGCAATGTGCTCTCGTTTCTGATAAATCTGTTTTGCCATGCCGTAAATAGAAAAACCTTTTAGTGAACTAAATGTGAAAGTGTTGTTTGTGCTCTTGCAAAAAGGGAGATGACAAAGCAAAGCAATTAAGTGAAAGGAAAAGAAGAATACTTGGAGCGTTATAAAGCCCATCTCATTTGTGTCGGTTGACTTTGTAAAGGCTTAATCTGTTGAAACAGATACAGATTAGATTAGATTAGATTAATTCAACCTTTTAAATAGCAGAAAAACACTCATATCATACCTCAGAGAAACACACACCTAACACAATAAGACCAAGGCACAGTTATTGGAGCAAATGTCCATCGTCAGACACAGGTTGTGTACATCGCTTTTACATTTATACTAACTCCTTTGATGTACAGAGGCCCTCCAATATATCAGAAATGGTTCCACACCAGTCTCTGATTTTCATGACGAATCGGATTTGTTTTGTTTATGTTAATTATGAAAAATAAGTCCTTGAATATAATGCTTAAAGAGCAGTCAGAATAACACAAAGCATTAATTCATACCCCAGATAATATTTACAGGTTTATGAAGTTTTACTCTTTTTGAGTTTGATGTGTTGTTTATAAAATGATGTACATGTAAAGTGGCCGAGTTGTTGGAGATATATCTGTGCACACACCATTGGCACTTTTGTTATAGCTTTTAATCTGCTGTGGTGTGACAGTGGAAGGAATGAAAGAAGGAAGTCACAATCCTAAAATGCCAAATTCCAGATGTATAAAAGACTTAATATATTTTACTAAACACTTGATAATGGAGTCAACTACAAGCCAAACAGTTCAGGGATATTTAAAGGATTCTGGCTAAATTCCTTGGGCTTTTACAGCTGAGTAATCAATTAGTAATGCAGTACACATAATAGAAAAGGCATACAAGCTAAATAAGTCTTAAAAAGTATGATTAAAAAACTACATGCAGTTATCCTTAAATTTCTCTTTTCTAGATGATTAGGTTAGGTCTAGATTCTAGGTTCTAGATGTGTTTGGTGTATTTTTGTGCAGATTTCCGCTGAATGTATCCTGGTATATTTGACATCTTAAGAAACTTTTGGCATTCCTCTAGAATTTGAATAAAACCCCACTGCTAATGAAGAAAGGTCCATGTATGGTAACCTCAGTGTTTAAGAGGTAATAGAATTGGCCCACTCTAGTCTACAAAATGTTCAGTTTGAAGCTGTAGTTGTGAAGCTGTGAAGTGTATAGTTTTATTTTGAAGTTTTAGTAGCTTTATTTTGAAGGTTCCGGTTCCGCCGCTGCCGTTGTTTGTGTGCAGCTTGCCATTGATGCTATGTGGAGGAGAGCAGGAGGAAGTTCGCCTGAGCCGGAGTTTGCTGTTGTGCCGGCTTGTCGGTCCCTTAAACTCGGTGTTCAACAGCCACGAGCTGAAGGGGAACCTTGGCGATGACGGAAAAAAGGTAACGTTCATTTTTGTTTGTTTTTCTGCGTGGGACGCACAAAGTTACCTGCGGCGGTCCGGGAGGTGGGGCTGGGAAGGTGAGCTCTACCGCTCTGAAGTCTCCACACCTGGCCGGTGGGTGAGGTGAAGCCCCGGCGGCGGGAAACTAGCCAAACTCGGCTAACTATGTTGTGTATGTGTGGAAAAAGGCGAACGTTTAAAGATCATATGTTACTTTCTGTCTCTAATTAATGCGGTATTGAGGTCAACTTTTTGTCGTGCCGCATGGTAGCCTTTTGTTTGTTACCGTTAAATGAAAATTACACTGTTTGGACACAAACATGGCTACTCGAAAACATTATCTGAATGTTTACGTCTTATTGTGACCATTTTAATGCATAGGGTACATATTTAAGGCAAATCGGCAACCAGGAGTTGTAAATAACTGAGTACATGTCCTACTGCACTGTACTGAAGTTCAAATGTACTTTATTGTTTTCATTCTTAAGGAACCTTATACGTCTGCCTCATTACATTTACTCGACAAAGATGCAGTTTACTCAGTAACACTTTTATCCGTGATCTTTTTTTAGCTACTAGCTTTTTGCATTTAAAATATTCAGCATTAAACGTAGCAGAAAAACAGCGACGTGCAGTTACTTGTTGGATGACGTGACAGATAAGTGACGTAATAGGTCTGAGGTCAAGGTGATGGTCATCAAAGCATGTGCCAATGTAGATACTGCAATTGAACAACATAAATTTAGACTATTTATGGTGCAAACTTTACACCACTAATCATAGAGAGATTTTCTCGTGAAATTCACACTGACAGTGCCATCATATCAATGAAGTGATAGTCACCGTAAACAGAACTCCTGGTGTTGCATGTGTGTGCTGTGTGTTATGAAGGAGGAGTGCTCACGATACATCCTTCTCCAGCTCCGCTCTCGGCCCTTAATTCAAGCTCAGTGACTTTTAGTTACTACGGCCTTCTGAGATGTGCACATTTCATATATCACTTCGATCAAAAAGGTAATTCATCTTTTTTGTTGAAGTCGCGGGCATTTTACTTGTTTTTACCTAAGTACGCCTCTTAACACTTTTCTTATTCACAGGCTAATTTGACAGACTTACAGTTCAGCACTCCAGTTGTTATCATTACAAGTTATGGTCGTAATTAAGTCTTATGAACTATGCCAAAGTTGGTTTAGCGTACAGACGCTTGTAACCACATGACTAATCAAATATTTGTTTGCATGAGTGCAGTGGTGGTTCTGGCTTACTTAACGCCATGGGTGAAATAGGACATCAGTGACCTTGCCTCCACTTGGGCCGTAAGCCACCAAGCACCGACTGAAATACAAACACCTAAAATAAAGATGACCCGAAGAAGTCTATCGAATAAGTTAGCAACTTTGTGGGACAGGTGGGGTAAGTCGTGAGTGTGTGTTAAGTCACTACAGAGTAGTATGTCTATTTGCAGATTTACGTGTAAAATCCACACACTACTGTGCTGATGTGTGTGTTGAAGCCTTAAGCATCACGGGGGGCAAAGAGGAAGTCATTAAAGAGCGCCCATTCCAAGAAAGTTAAATGCCTAATATAGTGACATGATATTGCTGAAATACGTTTGAGCCATAGGGAGCGATAGAGATGCAGTGTGTGTGAGTGTGCATGTGCGCGTGCTTTCTAGAAACGTGTTGGAACCGCAAACTGAAATACTTTCAGGAAATGGTTCTTTTCTTGTTCTGACAAGACATTGCTGTCATGCTGTTGCTCAATGTGGCCCACTGACTGAAAAAATGTGTTTTGATAAAGGGGGGCTTTGTAATTTCTACCTTACGAAGAAATTTTCTTAATGAATTTCTTCATTTCTCAGATTTAGAAAATGAACTAATCTTTGTCCTCTCAACAACGGATTAGCCATGTATATGTGTATTTTTATTTTTATTTTTTCTCATTAATTTCATGTTTTTTTTTGTTTTTTTCTTCTCATTTTTAAATGAATGCAGAACAATGATTTAAACCAATAATGTTTTCTTAAAGTGTCAGGTACATTGTGTCTGCCTGCACTGAGTCCCGTTGTAACACTTGAATCTGCCTTATATATGAACAGGGCAGCATCACCCTGATAATACATTATGTCAGTACATTTCCAACTGCTTAACCACAGATCATATGACACCTTAAACTCTAAAAATAAATTGGTATCATGCATACATGGAAAGTCTTAATGCAGAAGTGATATACAGAAACTAAAAGAAGTGACACTAGCTATCAGTAAAAGTGACTAACCACTAATAAACAAGTGTGCTTCAACACACAGCTGTCACAAATACTACACTAAACTTGAATAGGCGAAAAGAGATCAAGTATTCGGCAATGATGTCACAGCACAGTAGGAAGTGCTAATCACCACTGTAATATAAGAAAGGAGGACGATTCAGCAGTATGATGGACGAAAAAGGAAATGCCCCAAGCTTGTCTGTTTATGAACATTTCCCGCTGAAACCACAAGCATTTAAGACACTGTCTGGCTGCTAGGCTGCTAATTAGTTGCTAGTGTACTCACCAGTTGCAACATAGCAAACCAATAGCTTGATGTCTTGCTTTGTGATACTGATAAGCCCCCAAACCATCCAATCATGAGTCTCTTGGGTGGGATAAATCTGCAACTCGGCAGATATTAGCTCAGGCTAGCTGGCAGAGAACTGTGGGCTTCGTGGACACACTGAAGCGAAGTTAATCTCTACAGTCCTCACAGTGACAGAAGACAACTTAGCATGAATGCTAAACTCTGATTCCGTTCGTTAACTTGATCCTTCACATTGCTTTTTATTATTGTGAACAAGCAACAGGCTTAAACAATACACCTTTTCCAAATTGAGTGTGCTAATCTAAATTCTAAATCTTTAAATCTTTACTGTTACTGTCTCACATTTTTACCCTCCTTTGTTTTAGTTTGGGATTGTCAAATCTTATCTATTCAATTTACATACACAGTAGTAGATCTGCCCAATAGTTCTCATTCAATATTTACATGAACACATAGCATGTGCCTTTTTGTAATTCAATATGTTGTTTGCAAAAGGTGTGTGTTCAGTGTGCCTTTTGATTAGACTTATGCCAGACCGAACTATAGCAAATGAAAACTAATTATAGATTACAGGTTTCATTTGTTCCCCCTGTATTTTAATAGTTTTTTAATTGTTTTTGTTGAGTTCTCCTGTCCTTCAAGTGAATCTCGAGCCTCGAACCTTTTTTCTTCAAATCGTCATACTTCTCTCCTGTCCTTCAACATTTTCTTGCAGTGTATTTTCCATCCTCTATCTAATAAGGTATCTGTTTCCTTTCCCACTCTGACCGGAGAGGTTGATGTTATTGATAGCTTTCAGTATTTTTGTGAAAATCACTGCAAGCCTCTTTACGTAGCAGTCAGATAAATAGTCAAAATGTGACGCAAGTGAGGTCATTGAGACAGATTTCTGGACAAGGTTGTCAGGGGGATTGGGAGGGTGGAGGCCCAGTGTCTCCTTGAAACGGACCAACTGCAGCCTCCACTTCCTCTCATGTTGCAGAGCTGTACAGTAAAAGATATGGCCAAGTATGATTATACAGACATCATAAATTAATGCAGACAGATGTTTATTTCTCACCCTGGCATTTACATGTTTAGTGGGTGTGAGTGAATGACAATTAAAAATAATGTAGGCGTGCAATTAAAAGTAAAATCCAACAAAGATGATATTGATGAAACAATAGATGACGAGGATGATGATGATGATTGTAATGTTAAGTGGTCTGTCTGTACCAGGGTTAGACGGTGAAATCAGGCTGTGCTGCATTTTAACTCAGACCTATGGATACTCAAGCTGTCGAGCTTGCAGGTTGTATACTGGATCAAACCCATGTCTGCTGTTGAAAGATGAACACCTACTTCATGCTTAGTTGACATGATGGTATTTCAGGTTGCACCAGAAAATTAAGTTTAAGTAAGCACACTGTAAGGCAAATGTGTCTGGGTTATTTAAAGGACTAATCCATTAATAATTGACTGTACTACACAGTGAAAGCATGATACCTGGAGAAGTTGTGATGAAAAGTCCTAAAATGCATTACAGTAACCAGTCCTTTTTTAAGCTGTGGTATTTTTGATTTAACTTATCATTGTCTGTATTGTTGGTGTGTTTTTTATACAAATTTCTTTAGAATGCACCCTTTTTGTCTTTTGACATGGTTTAAAACAGTTAAAGGTATTAGTCCTTTTCAGTCTGAGTTAATTATTGATTTGAATGGTCCCATGTAAATACTGCAGGGGACACAGACCTGTTCCAAGACATGAGTTTATTTGGATAACTTTTCTAAGTAATGCATACAATAGGGTTTTCACAACAGTTCACATGCTCCACACTGTTACTTGTCGGTCACTAAATCTCACAGATCAATATCCAATCTGTCCTTGCAGCCTGAAATGCCTGTTTTTTAATCATAAAACTTCAACAGCTTCTTAGGTTAGCACTGAACGAAAACCCAGAAGGTTGGGTTCCTTCATCAGCACCGTGGCAAATTACTTTCCTACATTTGATTCTTTTGACAATTTATATTCAACTTAGTTGCCTCTATTCTAAATCAAACTTACAATCTATAAATTTAAATCCATTATGTTTTATTACATTTACAAGAACAGTATTGGATGATTGCATTCATTTTACATTTTATTTAAATTTTTATATTCTCTCTCTCTCTCCCTCTCCTTCTTGCTCGCTCGCTCTCGCTCTCTCTCAAAAGCCGTTCCAGTGATCCACCAACTAATCCTCCTATTTAGGCCAGACTAGAGAATTCTGAATACAGGCTAGCAATACAGAAGTCCTTAGTTTACCAATTTTAGAACTAGATATTATCATTGACATGATGAGAATTTTCACACACCACTTTACTTGGACTCACAACTGCAGTTTTGATCCAGGAAACGGCTTGATGGTACTCAACAACATTGTATCACCTTCAGTCCCAACGATCTGTCATCTCTTAGGATTGATGGCTTGTTCCTTGCCCTGTTACCCAGCCCACCTGCTGATAACATGACTGGTCAGGTTTCATAGTTAACGACAATACAGCGCATGGGGCCATTAAGAGGTTTAGGCCACTGTTTGTTTTTGAAAGTCGGGGTTTCTCAGCAGCACGCCCTCGGCCAGCACTGCTGTTTATTCTACAGAGATGAAGCAGAAGTGACTGCTTATAGCATTAATAACACACTGCATCATGGACTGTGTGCTCCATCCTCATGCTGTTTTTACTAAGAGCACAGATCTCTCACTTAGTATTGCATACATTTTGTAAAAACAGGGAACTAAGCCAGAATCACACGCACCTTGCTAAACAAGCTATTACATGTGATGGTGGCAGGTCATAGAAATCTTGCTCCTCAAATGTTTTTCTTATTTTTTCTTAACATATGAAACTATCTAATCGACTACTTAGTTACTCAGTCAGCAAAGGGAAGTGTGAAGAAATAGTTAACTGTCATTGTTCTTTGTTACTGTACTGCACACACTTCCCCCAGTTATATTATCTTTACTCAGTGTTGCATATTTATATACAGTATATTGGCTTTAGGCAATTTATCCCAGTTCAATATGATGTATGCAATTCATCACATTTGTCAATTTTCAAAATCACAAAATTGATTTGAAAAGGTAAAATTTCCTGCAAATTGTAGTTTCCAGGCATAATTTGCTTTTTTGCAATTCAGAAGTTAATCCCTTCAAAAGAAATAACTCTGGGTCTGAAACTGAATTCCTTTCTTTATTCTTCTAACAGAAGACATAATCTTTGCTTGAATTTTATGTTTTACAACGACTTTCCAAATGAAAGCATGCATTCCTTAATGGGTATAATTACATAAAACTGGGCTCTTTTGCATGCAAAGTTTCTTTCGGCATTTCTATGCAGTCTAGTAACAAACAGAAAGCAGTGCAATGTTTTCCCCAATGGTAGGCGTAATTTTCAGAATGAGACAATACGCTCTGTCTCTATTGGCTTTTCAGTCCCCTCTTGTGGCCAATCAGAATGAAGTACACAGACATGAGGTATAATGTATGAATGTCTCAGGTACTCCTCTTTTATTTATTTTTACTGCAGCGGTCGATGATGTTGGACATGAAGTGAATTTCCCTTTCATCATGGAATCCAAGAAGCCAAGCTTAATAGCACAGCTGCGCCGGAGAGCGCTCCCCTTGTTTTCAAACCTCCACAAGGCCAAGATTAATCCTGCTAAAGCAGATATTCCGACTGAGGGCGATGTGGGCCATCGGATTAGCGCGTCTGTTCCTGACTTGAGGAACATGAAACAGGACTACAGCCAGGTCTCCACCAGCTTGCAACCTCCGCAGCACAGCAGTCCAAGCTACAGCAACCCACCTTCACCTCCTGTTGACCAGGGAAAAGATGGGAATGATTTGAAGTTTGGAAACAGTGAAAAAATTCGCAAGAGTCTTCTAAGACTAAAGGTGCCTTCAGTAGACAGGGCACCCTCCAGAGAGTCTCTTAACAGTCTATTTGAAGAGAAGAAGTCCTCAGAATCAAACATACATGCCACAGTAATGGAGCCGGAGGAGCAGCTGCTGCCAGAGACGACAATCGTCGACGGTCCAGACACTATGGAGCTTTCTGAGGACCGGTCACAGGTACACAAGCTGCATATCACTCATTAAGAAAGGTCAACTTCAAAATATTAATGTTTCGCAGACTGATTTTTGTAAGAATTACTGTGATCTTTGCTTGTTTGATGCTCCTGTCCTTAAAGAATTTGTAGTACTTTGAAGGCAGTAAGGCTTATTTTAAGTTGCAAAAGGATGTTGTGAAAATGCTTGTAGCTGAAAAGTCAACTAGAACGAGAGCATGACAGTACAGTACGTTCAAATTAGGCCATCACACTACATGTTGTCTTTCTATGATATGGGTGAGCATACAGTATAAGCATCACCTGAAGTGAATTGTTTATTGTATTCAGTCAGGTGTATTTGCCCTGGCTTCACAAATTTAATTTGCTCTTTACACACAGAGGAACTCCCAGAAACAATACAGTCCGTCAACAATGGACCAACACTGGCCGTCTGTTAACTATTTACTGCCATGACATGAGGTCTAAAACCCCTTCACACCTCACATCTTTGCCACGTCTTGACACATCCTGATATTTTAAAGGATGTCTGTTTCAGAGTTTGTCAACTGGGTTGTTATATTTATTGAGTACTCACAACTGGACAAAGTCAATATTGTAGGTGTCATTGATAACAGTGAAGATTAAGTAGAATTTTGTAAAAGCCAAATCTAAAATACCATCAGGTAATTATCAGAACAAAAACTCTGTGTCTGGTCAACTAATTGTTTAATGCCACAGTTTAGAGTTTAGTTAATCAGCGTTTCTGCATGCAGAATGATAGTGGTGTGTTATGGTAAATACTATATATATATATATATACATATGCCATCAGACACCTGTGTTTACCTTACACCTACCTGTAAAAACCCATTTCCCCCCCTCCTAGTATGTTCATATCATGTATATGTAATAGGGAGGACTAGTTACCAGGACAAATCATGACTGTACACAAGAGGATGTTGTCTGAAATGAGGTTAACATGACAAAAATAATGGCCTGCACAGCTTTAACCGCATAATAAGAGAACTTCAGTCAGTGAATCCAGGGTTAGGGTCAGACTTAGGGTTAGGTTTCTAATTGAGGGTTCAATGTTAAGTTTTGAAATGTATGCCAAATTCTAATTTTACTTTCAAATGACAAATTCTTAAGATATTTATCTGCTTTTTAAAACAAAATATACAGACCTATGCTCATTGTAAGTATGGCAGATAATCTATTAAGACTGTAGACAGACAGCAGGTAATGTTCTTAGTGCTCAAAATTAATTTTGATTATTTTTTTCTAATTTCTGAAAGTTATCGCATTAATCACGTAATCTAATTAATTTGGCGGCTCCAATTCTGAAGCCCTCCCGCACCTGTAAGGTAAAGGTGACACAAGGGTTCAAGCACATGCTTAATTAGACATTCCAGAGGAATTGATATATCAAGATAATAATAGCTCGCTCACATCGATCAAGGCTGCATGTCTTCCTGAATCATGGCAGTAAATGTTAAATATTATCTGTGTACTTTTCTACCACGCCCTTGTATGGTCCCACTGCACTGCGATGGCAAATAATGTCATTTGGCAAATTGGCTGCATTATTAAATAGTCAACGCTGGATCTCACAGATACACACATTACCCCTGCAGGAGGTTTTCAATGTTTGCTTCTGTCTTTGCTTTTGTTTGTCTGTCTGTCTGTCTGTCTGCTTGCAAGATACTATATCTCAAAAAGTTGACCTTAACCATTAATCCCTGTGGTGACAGATCATATGGATAAATGACAAGTAATTGTTTTTTTACGTACTACTTTTATATGCTTCATGTAATTTTGGCTACAAACGAATTAATAGAACTTTTGTCTATACCTTCATACTTCAAGGCAATCTTCCAACATGAGAACCGTTGAGCAAACTAAGAACAGATTACATAATCATTCTGAGCCGGAAACATGCAATAAGATTGTTACAAAACATAGTGGCACAGCATAATAGTTGCTCTCATTTTATCAAGGGGGAGAAGTGAGGACAAAAACAAATTCCTGTGTTCTTTACTCTGCTCTTTGCTCTAATATTGCTGAGACCCTGGATTAAAGAACTTTTTTAAAATAAATTGTCAGAGGCTTTGTCCTGGTGTGTTATAAGAGCCTTTCACCATGTGCAATTTTCTATTTTTTTCATAGCTTCCTTTATAGTTGATTTCACAAGATCGTTTTTGTAACCTTTGTCTCCACACCAGCACAATCAGGATTCCGTTATCAATGAATTAAATGATGCGGACAACCCTGAGGTAAGTACTTGTTATTCAGTTTGGACTTTTTTTAAGGTTATTTTGTGTTGTTGTCAAACTAGTGTATAAGGTGATACACAATAAGTGAGACTAACCAGACAGTTGTACATTCAGAGAACAAAAGATACGTGTACCCTTGAAAATAATTGTAATATCATTTGTTATGCTTGTAACCAATTTGACAAATATAAAGCTGATGATGCGGAACATTGTCCTCTGTCCCATCATGCCCTGGAAAGAGCTCAATAATCTGGAATTAACTTTGACAAAAGTGTGTCAGGCAAAACACAATGCTGCCGTCTATACATGATACATTGAAGCCACTTGGAAGGTCCAGACACCTCACCATGTCAATCGTGGTGTGTCGGGTCACAGTTAGGGTTCAGGTCTTGGCGATTCAAGGGGACCAGAGTCTATTTAATGAGAGACACTGGATTTGTGTTGAGGCTTAATACAGGTTTGTTTGTTTTTTTTAATCTATTGTATGATGATGGTGTCTTACATTCTGAAAAGACAGCTCCAAATATGGAAGATCCCTCCCTCATTGTCTCACAACTGTGTCTAATTAAAAATTTCAGCATGTAAAGAACAAATTATTTAAAAATTGATAAATGTGTGAAAAAACATAAGCTGCACTAAATGATTGTTTGTGTTATAACGTATAGCAGCGACTGTGACAATACTGGACCAGTATCAGAGCACATGAATTTGACATTTTGGATAAATACAGGCATAATTATTAATATTAATTAATATATTATTAATATTATCTCACCTTAGCTGAGGTTGTCCCACTGTAGTGAAGTGTACACATTTATGTATGTATTTATGTCACTTTTGTCCTGTTTCACTAATAAAAAATATGTAATAGTAATAATAATATTGACACCATTATCACATGTCTGTCACATTGTGTGAGCGATATAGTATTTTTATTATTGTAGAAAGGTGTTGTATTTTTTAAACAACAGATAAGCAGAAAAACAAAATTGCGGGGTACCCCGATGTCTCGCCGGATTAAAGCACATACCATGTAGGCAGCAGCGCGGGTTTGATTCTGGCCTGTGCACATTGCTGCATGTGCACCTGTCTCTATCCCCGCCCTGTCCTTTTTTTTTGTCTCTCTGCTGTGGCTATCATGACAAAGCAGAGATGCCAAAAAAAGGTGTAATTGGCATAAATGAAATTCCATTTAGGACCAACACCCTCAAGCTGACACACCATAATGGAAGGTGGCCATTGTTGCCATTGCCATTAATTAAACCTGTCCTTTCCCTGAGATGACTAATAAATTTGTGCCATTAGAAACGACTGTGAAACATGAAATAATAATATTTTGTGTCCAGAGTGAGATGGACAATGAGACAGCTCATGGCATCGGTGGTCTTTCAAAGTCCTTCCTCCTAACCATCAACCTGAAGGAGGGACGCAACCTGGTCATCAGGGATCGTGGTGGTAAGGGCCTCTTAGCCGTTGCTATAGTTATATTTGTTTACTGATGGAATGATGCTCAGTGTATCCCTGTAAAACTAATCCATGCAGAAGGATGCTGCTGCAGTGAAGGTGAAAGATGAACAGTGTAATACGTTTATTGTAGGTAGATAAACTGTAAAATAGAATCACTGAAATTGTCATTTAACTATAAAATGTGTCCACTGCATTTAACTCATCTCATGTATGAGGAGCAGTTCACAAACGCAGAGGAAGACATAAAAATGAAATAATATAACGTATAATAATTATGATTTAGGATTGGGGAGTTGCATAAATACTTTATGCACCAGTGTGCATTTCAAGATACTGTACATACTGTACTGTCATTTTCATAATGGTATTTGTATTTGCATATGTAAAATTCCCTTTATGGTCCACATCTTAGTTGCTTAACAAGCATTCAGGCTAAAAAAAACGGTGTTCTGCATTTTTGAAGTTACGCGTATGCTTCCTCTGCCTGTACGTGTTTCTCTGCGTAGACTGCCTCAGCTTGTGTGTTTGGCCTTGGCTGGTTAACAAGGCAGAGGAGTGTCTCTGTGTTTACACACATTACATTATTGGCTTCAGAGACACCATACACAGCTGAGTGTCAGGTTCACTATGAAGCTCCTGTAACACCCAGAGCAGGATTCCACACTGAACCTGTCTTAGCCTCACCCAGTGTTCATAACACCAGGTTGTTCACTTGTTAGATTATTACCCTGGCCTGGTCTTCATATTTACACAACCGCACTCAAATCAAAAAATATTTGAAAATGGACGGGAGGGTGCCATTAACCAGGTGGATCCTTTGCATCTTTGTTACACCATTCAGACTTTTCTAAGTAGTGGATAAACCACCCCTCATTTGTTTTCAGTTTTATCAGATCATAATGCTGTGCACTGGACTTGGACAACATGATAGTAGTAGGTTCCACATGATGTAGTCCTCATATCGTTGCAGCAAAGTCACACAGAACCAGGAATGACTATGTAGGCATTAGACTGATGTTCAGGCAACAGGCTTCACAAATTATAAAGCAGCTTTCTGCCCTCTACTGGTGAATTTGTAGAATATCCCAACAAGTGCAAGGTGTGCTTGACAAACTCCATAAAACTTGATCAATCAGTCAAGACTTTGTAAATAAGATGCTAAGGAACTACAAATGGTACTAATAGAGATGTTAAAGATACAGTCAAAATGTCTAAAGCTCTCTCATAGCCTCTTATTTCCTGCACTGTGAAATCAGACACATTGGTTACTGATTCAGGAACTTGTGGCCCATCGGTTGGGGAGAGATACCACATCCTTTGCACAAAGGATGCAAGACAGCAGTGAGTTTAGGGCTTGACATCAATTTATCAAGAATTTAAACATGTAACACATAAATATTCTTCTGAAAGCTTCATATGACCTCATATAACGTTAGCTTTGATATTCGAAGAAGGACAAGTTTACTCATTGCTGTTGACTGATTTACACAAGTCATTTTTAGGGGTTGAAAGCTGAATATGCAGGATTTCAGAATTATAAGGAGAAGAAGATTATGTTATTGGTATTGCACACAAAGTGCACACAAATTAATGATTCATCATATTTGTTTAGTGTCACTGAACAAGAGAAAATCATGTCAAAGCAATTATCTTATTATCATTATCTAATAGTCAGTGGCCGCTGGCTTTGACTTGTTGATTAGGTGAATTAGTGTTTCTGTGTCTCCAAGGTTTCAGTGCTGGTAGTTTGGAAGGCTGCCAGCGGGGGGTGCTATTTAAATTGATAGCAACCCTAAACACAATGCCAACTGCTCTCTTCCTCAGGCCACTTGGAAATCAAACATTTCTAATCCTGTCCATTCCAGCTGGCCCCATTTCCTTATTTTGGTTTGCTTTTTATGGGATTCAATAAATGTTCAGGTGCAGGATAGCCATGTGTCATTTAGAAGGATATAGTTAGGTTATTGTTAAGTGTGTTGCCATGAAGTACAAATTTAAAAATCCAAACTGAATGCTTGTCCGTTGCTTTCATTTACAGGTACCAGCGACCCTTATGTGAAATTCAAAATGGAAGGGAAAACCTTCTACAAAAGCAAAGTTATTTACAAAAACCTCAACCCCGTATGGAATGAGACCTTCTCTCTACCCGTGAAGGATCTGAACCAAAGACTGTACATCAAGGTAATCTCTTCCTTCTTCATGAGTCAAATTCTCTGACAAAGGTTCATTCTGTGAAAATCTGAGAAAATTGTCACTGATGTTGTTTCAATTTAATCCGTTTCTACTTCAACAAAAGTTTTGATTTCTTGTTTTTTTTGGTGTAGTGCACAGCCAGACTCATGCATGGGGAAAGCCCTGTTTACAACCACTTTTCATCAGGAAGCACAATATAAGTCAAATAAGCATCAACCAACTGGAGACACAAATGTTTTGGCTCAAAAACTTGTAGCAGGAAGAAAATCTGTTAAAGTATGCCCCAGCATTATTCAGTAAAAAGAAGCGATATTGAAGCCAAAAAGTACTAAAAGTAAAAATCCTAATAAATATATGAAAAATATTGGCAGATGTAAAGTAAAACATCCTATAAAAGATGCTGCAATAGAAAGCAAAAGGCTCAAAGTACCAAGGTAGAAGACAGAGAAAAGATTAAAAACCAACAGATCATACTACAATTAACCATTCAAATAATCATTTCCATAATGCAATGTGTACTATAAGGCCATTTGCGTTTGACATCACACAGGTGTATGACCGGGATCTAACGAGTGATGATTTCATGGGCTCTGCAAGTGTACTGCTGAGTGATCTGGGGATCGCCAAGTGAGTACTGTTGTGTTGTGGTACTTAAATCCTGATCCAATGTAGTGGCAGTGTGACATATCAGCTATTTTGAGTGTGTTACGCACTTACGATGCACTGTCTGAAGTTTTTATTGCACACGAACATTTTAACTGTTAGCAACTGCAGTGTATATGGTTTTCAAATATTTCATTGTGTAATTAATCTTTAAAATGGAATCCCATGAAATAATGCAACAATAAACATGACGCAATGCAAAGTCCCCCATTTTCCATCCAATCACAGTCCATTCATCTACTCGGCTCCATCCCCTATGGTCCACATCAACATACCAGCAGGTAAAAGGTAGATCCACATTGTCAGCAAGGAGGGAACTGTGAATTAGTTCCTTTTTTCTGGTTGAACACAGAGCATGACTGCCAATTCCGGAGCTCAAACTGTAATACTTAAATTAAAGGTAAAACTAATAACTGTTTTGATTTCAGGTCCAATGCACTGTCTTTGTCCTTGGATGACCCGAACAGCTTGGAAGAAGACATGGGTGTGGTCCTGGTGGACATGTGTGTGTCACAGAGAGATGGAGACAGCAAGAAAGGCGCTGTATGGGAAGCTTTCACATATGCTGTGCATGTTTTCCAGAACAGGGGATTTTTGTGCATTTTAACTGCCATGCATGACTATTTTCACCAATGACCTACTAACCACACTATTGTTTTGTTTCACACCTAACATGCATGCTCCGGTTGACAGCGCTGGTTCCAAAAAGGAAAACCAGGTTTTAGGGTAAGGCATGATGGATGGTAACACAGTAGTGATTCCCGGCAATAACACTGAATAAGCTTAGCATTCCACAGAAGCCTGCCAAATATTACAGGGACACTTAAGTACACGAGGGATTATAATGAATGCTGGTGTTTCTGTTCTGCTCTGTTATCCAGAGTGATTAGCTACTTTAACGTGCTTCCTGTATCTTCCCTTATAGCGCCTCAATTAATATTATTGGTACTTCAGATGCCTTTGTATTAAACCAAATACTTTCAGTGTAGAATTTTAATTGAAATATCATTTTTCTGCTTTCAAGAGCAATCAGGCAGTACAACAGCTTCAACTGAATCTGCCTTGACTGAACATGGTTTAAATTTGTCTCCTTACTGCTCTATGTTTTCATGTATGCTCAGCTAATTATTTGACAGCATTCCTCCATGTTTTAAATGGTAGATTGTGGAGGTTTACCCAGCATACCACTGAAATGAAAAATCAGTATCATTGAATTTGCTCTTGATGAGTGAGATAAGGCTCTCTTGTCAATCTGCCTGTCATGGTGTTGATGTCCATAGTGGTCATTTACATCATCTTGGCATCTGATTTATACTTTCTGTCATGTAGCAGAAAGTAAATTTCAAACAGACTATCGCTTCTGTTTGTGTTTTTTTCCCTTTAAGTATCTACTGTATTTCCATTTTTTTGCATGTGTGCCTTCCGAATGAGCAGAGATTGTCAAGGTCAAGTCGGGGAGGGAATCATGTCTTTGTGTGATATTTTTTAATTTTCTGAATTTACTCTTCTGCAGCAATCCATGGAGGGTGGTCCTCAGGGCTTGTTAGGGTCGTTGAAGAAGAATCAGCTGTGGACAAATGTATTAGTTGTGACTCTGATCGAAGGTCAGAAGCTGCCAGTGGACAGTCAGGGAGGTCACTTCTTCGTTCGCTTCAATCTGGGAGAGCAGCGATATAAAAGCAAGGTATTGGATGGACAGACTTTCTTTTTCCTGTTAGTACTCTTTTATTTTTTAAATACCTCTTCTTCCATCTGCTCCTGACTTTTTACTTTTCTCACATCTTTTCCCATCAACTGCTTTGTGTTTGATTGATTTTGGCTGTCATCCTATTTTTTTGTCTTTTTTTATTGTTTTTAGTTGCTAATTTTCAGTTTTCCCATTCAGAACCAGTGCAAAGCGGCCAATCCACAGTGGAGAGAGAGATTTACCTTTAACCAGTTCTCTGATGGTACAGACATCCTAGAGGTGCATCTCTGCTCCAAGGAAGGGCGAAAGACTGAGGACTGTGGAACGTGAGTCTCCTTTATAGCTTAAACTCTCTGACCTTTTACAGTTAGTGCATGTGTGCATGTCAAGATTCGCATCTGGAAATGATGGAAATGTTTTTAATCATTTTTGACAAATTTTGTCCTAGTTCTATTGTTTCCCTCTAAACAATTGAGTGTCAGTATGTAGAAAGATGACATCAATGTAACTGACAAATATATAACATTCAAAATAATAAAAATAAAAAATAGTAACATCATATACGTATCATTTTTAGGACTCAAAAATGACACGTGTGTCTGTGTGTGCGTCTGTGTGTAGATGTGAGGTGAATGTGTCTCAGCTCCTGATAAATCAAAGGCAGGTGTTTGCACGGCCCTTGGACCAGGGGAGAGGGCGGTTGGTCTTCCTCCTTACACGGAGTACATGCAGCGGCGTCTCCATAACTGACCTCAGCGCCGCTCCACTTGATGAAATCAATGCACGAAAGACACAGCTAGAAAAATACGTCAGTACACTATTTTTGTCTGTTTTTTGTATCATCTTACTGTCCACATGTTCTGTTCAAATTTATACCACAATAGTGAGAAAACCAGGTTGCAGATACTTGAAGGTTGCTTGAAATAGGCACTTATTCATGGAAAACATTTTGTTGGCATATCTTACATGATTACTATGACATTTAGTGTATGAACATCTCTGTGTGAAATATTAGCAGCTGCCAGATGACAACCTCTTTATTTGAATCAATCTATTCTGTCCTTTTCAGAGACTGTTAACTTAACTTTCAGATCTTACAGATCTTCCACCGTTCTACTAAACTTACTTTGAATTTCTTCTGATATCATAAGAGAAAAAGTGCTCACCTATAGACATTTGCATATATACAAGTTGGTACAACTCATACATGGAGGCTTTCTGTAATTACTAACGTGCAAATGGGCTTAAGTGACCAATTGTTTATAGGCAATGATCTGTTTTTATTTTGCTGTGGATGTGAAAATTAACGTATTTCCAAACCAAATGCTTACCGTTTGTCTGCTTTCTGTCCCTCAGCATTTGAAAAGGTCCTTGAATAACCTCCGTGATGTTGGTTTCCTTCAAGTCAAAGTCATGAAGGCTACAGATCTGCCAGCTGCTGATTTAAACGGTACTTCACAAACTTGAAATTAGTTATAATAGATGTGGCAAGGAGCCCAACAGTGTTTTTCTATTAATTTGTTTTTAAATTTGTAGGCAAAAGTGACCCATTTTGTGTGCTACAAGTGGGAAATGACAGACTGCAGACCCACACAGTCTACAAGAGCCTCAATCCTGAGTGGAATAAAGTATTTACATTGTCAGTTGGAATCTTTCTTTTGCTTACCTTATCTTACTTATTTTTTGGTCAAGATTGCTTGTTTAATACAATTTGGATTACACAGTATGAGGATTATTAGGTCTTCTCTCCTTGTGTGTATCCTTAGTCCCATCAAAGACATTCATGATGTTCTGGAGGTGTCCATCTTTGATGAGGATGGAGATAAGCCACCAGACTTCCTGGGAAAAGCTGCTTTTCCCCTTCTCTCGGTAAATCTGTTCCTCATGAAGATTTCACCGTGCAAACAATTGAAGTGATGAGAGCTTTCACTTTGGCATTTTTAGAACATAAGATGTTGTTAAGTATTATTGCTGGGTTCAGCACCTGATACCTTTTCTATCTCACAGATCCAAAACAAGGAGCAAATTACCTGCGCACTAAAAAAGGCGGATTTAGGTGCCCTGGCTAAGGGGAGCATCATTCTGGAGCTGGAAGTTATTTTTAACCCTGTAAGTGGAGGCTCGGCCTGCAATGAGGATAGAGTTTGTTGGTTGTTACATATAAGTAAGTCCTCACAGATATGGCTAACCGTAAGGCGTAAGCCCAAGACATAGTGTGAACACAAATCCCAAAGTGTTGCAGCGTTGCTCTACATAGTGGGGACTTTCAGCAGCATAAGTCAAGAGGCTGCTACAGAGGATCCACTCTGAACAAAGTTTATGATCCACAGCTACAGTATGCAGGGAATTGACAAATTTGATTCTGCTGTAAATTGAAAGTATCGTTATTTGTATTGCGATACTATAATATGTTTGTGCTCTTTCTTCATGTTCTTGATTTTATTATTTGCCAGGTCAAAGCAAGTGTGCGTACGTTTGAACCCAAGGAGAGAAGGTTCTTGGAGGACAATCAAAAATTTTCCAAAAAGGTCAGACACAAATATGCTCTAATCTGTCCGCTGTTTAATTTGTGTTTGGGTGTGTTGCCAAATTAATATCAATTGAACTTGCAGTAGTAAGATATCCAGAGTACATAATGATTTTGGTTAAAAAAACATGTACAAAGAATTCAACATTAGTGACTAACAGTTCTGGGTCAGAAGTCACGCAATGCTTGAATGAATAAGAGACAGAGATGTAGAAAATAATCTTCACAGCAGTCACCATGTTTCTTCTCTGTTACATGGAGAAGAAGTGCACAGCAGTTCGACAATTGTTAATTTTCATTGCTGTGAATTAGTACAGTTGAGCCTTAATTGACCTTGACGGTGACAGTTTGTCCATTGTTCCTGATATACAGTTTGATAGACAAGGAGAACTGACTGTACTTACACAATGACTCATTGTTTTCACAATGCGTTCCTCACTAATGCCAAAATTGTCGAACACACATTAGAACTGAGCTACGTATAATGGCAGCACACAGTTATACCTTTTGTCTTGAATTGTAAAGGTCTGTGTTGACCAAACAATTATTTGCTCACTGGTAATTACAACCTTTTATGCCTCCACTTGCCAGCCATATTCAACGTTTTACTCGCCAACTGAATGTTGAGAGTAGAATATAAGTCCAAATGATAGCTGATCTGCTGTGGTTGCTGATTTCTCAAATCTGTCTTTCTTTTCTCTCTGATATGTATTTTCCTGTTTAGTATGAATAGAACATCCTGTAGGTTTATACTTGTATGTGATTTCCACCTGTATCCACACTGAAGACATAATTGTTATAATATTAATATGTTATATGTGTTAATAATTTATATTTCAGGTTCTGGCCAGAAACGTGATCCGTGTTCAGGCAATTACCAGGGCGATCATGTTGTCTCTACAGTTCATCAAAAGCTGCTTCCAGTGGGAGAGCATTCCAAGAAGCCTGATAGCCTTTCTGGTGAAGTGCTTTAACTGCTCACCTTACACACTATCTGCATTTTCCTTCTTTTCCCTGCGAGCATTAGAAGGCAACTTGCCGTCTGTCCAACCCCTACTTGAACTCTCTCACAGCAAGAATGTTAATCAATGCAATGCAGGCTCAGCTGAAAAGCAGGCATGGCCCTGACTGTGCATATGAGTGGACAAGCCTCAGTGTGGCTTGTCCTGTGGATGTAGTGTTAAGCCTCTGTAGGAGAGAGTAGAGTCCCAGCGGAGTTGAGATGGACTCTATTTTTGTTCTACTTCACTGGCAGCTTATTAACCCTCTGTCCAATTTGTACTGCTTGATTTAGTCCCTATTATGCAGACAGAAGTCCAATTAAAGGGCTCTTCAGAGATAAGCATGATTCTCCACTCTGCCACTGCTCAATAGAAATGTTAAGCAAGTGTGAAGATAGAAACCTCAGAATTTAGTGTTAAAACTGCTGTATGATGAAGGAAAGTGGATGATGCCCTTTAATCTTTGATTCTTTCATAGATTGTACTTGATCCATATGCCATACAGCAAGTTATGAACAACATAGGCGATTGGGGTCATGCAAAGTTCCTTGTGTTTTTACACCTGTTGTCCTGTAGAGGGCAATAAAGGTTTGCTAAGCATTTAAGGACTTTCTTGGGCGCCTGCTATGGAGCGGCTGTGTGCCAGCTAATAGTAAAATTGTTCAATTTGATGTAATAATAAAAAAAGAAAAAGAATTAAAAAAAGGGCTCATCATTACAGGGCTACAATTTGTGTGGACACAACTGCTACTGTTTTAGCTTTGATTTGTAATTTCATATTACTAGTTGGCTTTCTGAAAAGAGTCCAGTATATACTGCTAATAATGGCTAGAGTCTACTCTAAGTACAAATGTAAATCAACATCAAATGCACTCAGGGCATGCCTGCATATATAAAGCCTAGAATACTGAATATACTTTTAATAACAACCAAGTAATTTTATTATGAAAAAGCTGTCACTGTTAATGAGCCAATCGAATACCTCATTGAACAACATTGAAACACATTACGTAACAGTGCATTGATTTCATATATATATATAATATACTGAATTCATGCATACGCTACAGTCCCTTTATATATGAAGGTGATTGTTATCACTGCTTTGTCTGACAGTTCAGACAAAGCAGAGTGTAAATCATACAAGCACGAAAAAGCACATAGATTTTATACGAATACACACATTCTCCTGCTGCTTTTCAGTGTTTGAAAGACAGTGCCATCTGTACCCAGTTTTCACACTCAACATTCCCTGCTTTGACAAGCCTCAGTGAGAAGAAATAATGGCATCTTAATACTCAACAGAATAGAAATGAATCATAGCTTCACTCTACATGACAGAAGACAAGAAACTCCTTCCAGCATCTGCTGTTTGTTACAGTACATGTTTATTAAGGGTCGCCCCAGTGGGGAAGCTCTAAGCCAAGCCCTGCACTGCACTTTTATGTTCAACACCAGCTTAGAGATCGTCACGTTGCCTTATTTTTTTATCATAAAAGCTTGTGAGGACTTTAAATGTGGCTTTCATGTGGAGAGATATCAGATATCAATATATATGTTAGAAACTTAACGCTTCTCAGAAAATAAGTTCAGAATTTTCTGTTAAAGTCGATAATATCTAATGTTCACGTGTGCAGTAAGATTAGTGTAACAGTAGACAGTAGGTAGGTCAGTCAGTCGGTCGGATAGTTTTTTTCAAAATGCTAATTAGTTTTAAGCATTAAATAGTTAAAAGTTATGGCAGTGTTTTTGTGTTCTTGGATTAGCCTTGTGCCCTGAAAGCCTTCCTCAGAGCTTTAGTGTGGAATTCCTGCTCCCCTCTAGTTCAGGAGCTGCTAGCATTAGGTAGCCTTTTGTTTTTATTTTCGCTGATCTGGATTGTGTTTCCAGAGCTCTTTTCCTGTCGAAGGCAGTGTAATGCCTCTCAAGATGAAATGGCTTGCAATTATCACAATCTTTATGGGCTGAGTATAAATTTCCACTAAAGCGTGACTTGGCTTTCCCACTATCCTGGCTATCCAGGCATGGCCTCCCTAATAAAACATAACCCTTTCAGTGAGGCATTGGTTTCATCTCCTCTCCCAGGCCCCGATTTGGCTTGTGATAACACAGACAAGAGCGCATTTGGCTTTTTATGCATTAAAGCCAATGTTGGTAGTGGTGGGGGGAATCAACCATCTTTTATGTCAGTTGGTGCCTCAGAGGAGAGTGATGTCTTTACCAGATGTTCACTTCTGTTTTTATTAGCATATAAAAACATGTAAACCCTCCCCACGCCTATTGGCACTGTGCCATTTTGGCCGCTGCTGCCTCCCTGACAGGATTATTTTATACTTCCATTAAGCCGTGCAATTGAGACATCACAAGCCATAATTCTTGATCCCTTTACGCATTTTACCTGAGCCTCGCACAGGTGGAATGTGCATCACAAGAGCCATTATGGATGTCCGTGACATATTTGCACATAGGCTCCCCGTGGCTGCAGTGAATTGTCTGGTTGGCTGTAATATATGCAAGATGAGAGAGGCTGAGCAATTAGATTTAAGTGGTTATTGTCAATGCATATTCAGGGGGTGCAGGGCGAGCGACTCCAGCTGAGCGGAGTAGTTGCCCCGCACAGCGTATTTAGAAATCCAGTTTGTAAGAAGGCTAGCCTTCACCATTTTGAGCTTATGCAATCAATAACAGATCGGATCAACCGTTAGCTAGAGAGGATTCAGAAACTATTGAAAAGCCACTTAATGAGGAGCAATTTGTTTTATCCTATATCCCACCCCCTGATTCTGACCTTTGTGGTTGTGTGCCAACAGGTGTTTCTTGTGACAGTCTGGTTCTTTGATATTTTCATGCTGCCCCTCTTCCTGCTTCTGCTCATCTCATGGAAGTACATCCAAGTGTATTCGGGACGCAACAGCCAGGACCTGGTGAGTCCACGGCACCACAAACATCTTCAGTTGCAGTGTGGCCTGCTATCGTCACACTTTTCTATTCAAATCACAGGCTCAATCACACTTTGTCTGGTAATTAAATACTGATTTGTTTCCATAGCAACTGGCTGCACTAGCTAGATGCCTGTCTCAATAATCTGTGGAATCTGTCATAACTAAAGACTAAACACTTCATAAGAGTTATTGTTCACTGTATGAGCACTACCATTGTACCTTCTGATTCTTATCTCAGCTGTAATGTGGTCCCTCCTCTAAATGTCAAGTTTTTAGTACTCCAAGGTGTTAAGTTATTTCCAAGGCGTCCACTTTCTGTAAATTAAACTGACAAAAACAGGAGACAAAAGATCAGCTCAAACATTCAACTGCGCTCGGATAAGTGATTGAGTTTTAACCATGTGACTCTTAAGTAATGCTGTAATTATTACAGTAATTATTTTATCAATATCACCATGATTTAATTACATGCAGTATATGCACCATGCAAACAGGAACTAAACAATTATGTGAAATTGAAATAAAAGAGATATCTACCACAAAAAATGTTCACCTAAGGTATTTTATTTTTATATTTATATGTAAATTATATATTTATTTTATAATTTTATGAAAAATCAATAAAACTGTTTTTCAGAGGGACCAGTGTTTGTTGATAGTCATGATTAGTTTTTAGTGCATTATTTTAAGAGACAAAAATTCTAGTAATTCTGTAATGCCAAAAGATTTCAAAGAAATTAAATATGCCAGGATGCATTTTGGGAAAATCATTTAAAAATTATAAACAAAACACCTAGAATAAAGAGAAATTTAAGGGAAATTAGAACTGCCATAGCCATGGTGTGTGTGTTTGTGTTACTCAATTATGGATTGATTACTAATGTGAAACAGCCCATTTCTCCAGTGTCCTTTAAATAACTTCTAACAGTTTGCCTTAAAGTCTGCAGTATAACCTATTTATTTACCAGAGATTAATGTGTTAGATTCATTAAACAATTGCAATAGTTTTGTTCAGTGACTCATTAGATCAGTGTATTTGGTATTTTGCAAACTTAGAGATGACCTCCATTACAACGAAACCATGTGTAGAAAGTAAACTGTGTATCCGTGGCCTCAGTCAGTCCAGCCCTCAGTCCTGTCATCAGGGACTCAAGTGTGACCTTGGTTAGGCTGAGGGTCACCACTGGGTCATCACAGGGTCAAAGAGTGCACAATACACATGTCAGATGATGATATAATTACGACAGAGTTAACACAGCAAGTCAAAATAGTTTTACCTGGACTCTTACTTCCACACTTTCTTTTTCAGGATGATATGGAGTTGGCAGATGATGACGAGGACGACGAGAAGGTATGCATCTCTGTTCCTATATGAACAAGAAGAGAAAAGAATGTGTTCTTATTTGCCCAAGTTGACCAAGGGTTTATATATAATCTCTAGCTCTGTGTTGTTAAGCCCTTTATTTGTTACTAAACCTTTTGATGCATTTAAATTTCTGCCAGCCTCAAGCTGCATTTTTGTAAGCCGGTGCCCACTAAAGACATTTAGGTTTAATGAAGACCTCACCGACCCATTTCCACATGTCACAACACATTCATATGCAAATAAAGGGGTGGAGAAATTGTTCTGCTGCATTTGGAAAAATCCCTCAGTTAAACACTCCATAAAACACCATCAGTATAGAACTAATGACAGCACTTAGAAATGAATTTTGAAAGCTTGTGGTTACACTCCTTTTTGAAAGTGTTACAATGCTTTTAAGCAGTGAAATATTTCTTGGAAATGACAGCAGTTTATAGTAAATATTTTGAATGGCCAATATTAGGAAATGTGAAGTGGTTCTCATCCTGGCTCCAGTGGGAACTTGACCCTCCAGTAAAGTGGTTTAGAGGAGAAAGATACTTTACTCAGGAGAAACTATGAAGTACATTAAGTCGTACAATGTGGCATTGAGTACTTACAAATGGATGGAGACGGTGGAAGTAAACCATTGGTGCATTTTAATAACAGGGGTTTTGTAAGTTGTTTCAATTAAACTACATTTTAATGAATACAAAATATTTTGATGAGCTGAAAGGGGCTTTAAAGCAGAGTAGCCTTGCATGTGTTTCTAACAACTGACAGTGACTACAGCACTATGCATCTGGAATAACAGGTTCGATCCGCACAGCAGTCACACAAATCCAAAGCCAGCAGTCTCAGCTTTTCCCAGGCTCATCCCCATCATCTGGACAGCATTGTGCCAATAATCTCTCTGTGCTTCCAAGCACAGGCAAACATATATCACAGAAAGCACACAGTGACAAAGACCAGTAAACACTCCCCAGAAAAGCATCATCACTAACCCACCATCCCAGCAGACGCCAGCTCCTCTCTTTAGTCCAAGCCCCCCTTCATTCTCCATTTGTTTGATGTGGAGACAGGGCCATGTCTCCGTCTGAAGTCTGGAGACCTCCAGAGAGTCTGGTCTCTTCTGTTTACTTTCGTGCAGTCCTTTTGCTCGTGGGACCTGAACAAGCCCGAGAACAGCTGCAGCTGAAATGCAGTTCTTCATCTCTTTGGTAATGTGAAGTCCAGTCCCATTCTGCAAAGCCTTCACCCCAAAGCCACAAACAGATCTAACCTTTCTCTCAAGTTATCTGCATTTACGTTCATGTTTTGCCAATGTTGTCTTATCCCAAGTGACACAGAATGTGTCGGGGGACTTGGACAGACCCTTGCATGTTTTTATTTTTTTAGAGATCAAACCCGCGTTTTGAATATCCCCTCAGTTTGACCAAATGCGTTCGTAAGACTTCATTCTTTTACAGTTGAGGGTTACCTTGTCATACAAACCTAAATGAAGAATCTTATTGTACTTAAAATGCTCACACTTTCACAATGGATCAATTTAACCTGTGTTTTTAATTATGTGTATATTAAATGATAAATGGGCAGTTCAAAAAAGTAGTAGTACTGCATCCAAAAAACTTACTTACTCTAATAATTTTATTTGCAAGGGTGTAACCAAGTATGTAGAAATATGGTAGGTTAACATTTTTTTCCTCATTTTAATCACACATATTTACACATATTTATTTTATATTTATTTTGAATTTACTGAGCAGCACTCATTCTCAACAAACTAAATCATTCCTTAGCATCAGGAAAATTTACTCTATCATTTAATTTATCTTACCCACTACGTACTTTATGTTAGTGCCCCTCATTACCCTTTCATTCATGTCATCGGTCACCCCTTGCTGTTTTCACTCTCGCTGATTCTTGAAATCGATTCAGTTCCTTCAGTGAAATTTCCTTCCACTAGAGTAAAACTTGTCATGTGATCGTACTGCATACAGTGAATATAAAAACACTGCCTTTATCACAGATGGCGTATAGACTTTCTGTGCTGCTGTGTTGTTTGCTGCTGTAGGAGTCAGAACGGAAAGGGCTGATGCAGAAAATCCACATGGTCCAGGAAACTATCGTCACCGTTCAAACTGTGCTGGATGAGATTGCCAGCATTGGGGAGAGGATTAAGAAGTAAGAATGGATGATCCACTATAAATTACTCCCCAGTACAAATCAGCCCTACTTTTCTTTCAAAGACCTCAGTCCTAGAAATGTTTGTCATTCCTAGAATTTATTTTTGTCAGCCTTGAAATGGATGGTTGTGCCATTACGTTGAAATACGTGATGTTTTTGTCTTAAATGAAAGAAAATAACTACCTGAGCATCACAATTCACATTCATTAAAATGATAGAGCATTGTAAAAGCATTGTAAAAGCTTATATATTGAAATATGTCAATTTCAATTTTAATTAATGTCCAAGTGTATATTTTAACCCACAAAATCAGATTGGAGAAATATTCCTGAAGAAAACGACAACAATATATGAGTAAATGATTTTAAAAATTGTGTATCAGCTCTTGAATCTGAATTCTCACCAAAATGTTTTTCCCAAGTTTAAGAAATCATTTCATAAGTTTTTAGGGCTTTGCCTCAAACAAGGAGAAGCAGTGATTAACTAAATTTATTTCAGTTTGTCATCTTAATTTTTCAGCACCTTCAACTGGTCTGTCCCATTCCTGTCCAGTCTGGCCCTCCTGGTCTTTTTCATCGCCACAGTCATCACATACTATGTGCCTTTACGCTACATTGTTTTATTATGGGGTGAGTTTCTAACAGGACTAATTATGTGTTTAGGACCTAGTTATGCTGTATGTGTGTGTGTGTGTGTGTGTGTGTGTGTGTGTGTGTGTGTGTGTGTGTGTGTGTGTGTGTGTGTGTGTGTGTGTGTGTGTGTGTGTGTGTGTGTGTGTGTGTGTGTGTGTGTGTGTGTGTGTGTGTGTGTTTGTGTGTGTGT
>OMNV01006824.1:5680-18591 GCA_900303265.1 Brotula barbata
TCATCCATGTTGATTACACCAGAACCAGTACTGTTAATAATGATAACAATAACAATGAGGACAATATTTAATAATACTTACTTATAATAATACATTTTCATAACATCCACTCAATGTTGCTTTCCAGCTCAACAATGATAAAAGTTTTACATTTTCTGTTTAAAATTATGAAGCAATTTTCATTCAACTTGACAGGGCACAATCCAGAGAGGAACCCGTTAACATTTTGTTAGTGATCCAGATCTAAGAACTTTGTAAACATTAGGATTTATTGTCAGATTGCATTGTAATTCACAAAAAACTGTATTGGTGTATTTTCTATATGGTTTTAAAAGGTTTTCTTGGTTTGAACACACTGCTGCTCTATTTTGACAGCTGTGTGGCACTCTTAGTGCTCAGGGTAGTGAACATGTTGGGGGATGGGAGAAGATTTATTTGGAAGTCACGTGTGGAATCTTAAAATTCATGTGATGTGGAAAGCAGAGAATTTAGGTTAAATCTGGGTTACTTTGCTGAACCGCCTAATCTTGCGGGCATTTAATCACTTCTTTAACTTACATGCTTTGCTTAATTGAGAATCGACACCAGTTTTTCTTCATTTAATCCCACAGGACTTAATTCATATCAGTTTCTACAGCAGTTAAACGCTGAATAAGTAAAATACTGAAAAGTAATGTAGTTAGTTCTCCGTCCAATATTCAAAACGTTAAGGAAAAGGGTGCAAAAGTGAATAAATCTTTGGCAACGTCATTTCCACAAAAAAAAAACGTCTGTGAAGAGTGCTGTTAAATTTTATACTTTGTGCTTTTAAAACGTGGATTTTGTCGTTTCCGTGTTGTTGTGAGCCGAACCGCTTCGTGGCCTCCTTTGCTGCAGCAGATTGCGTGAGCGTCGGCGCGCGCGCGCGGATGTGCGCGTGTAGGGAATCTCCTCCTCAGCCCCGCCCCCTCCGCGCTGTCACGGCGCGCGTGTGCCCTAAAAGCGGGCAGGCTCCGCTCCGCCGCTCAGTCGCCGCTCTGCTCCTGTCGCATAAATCAGCGCCCCCTCCGCTCCAACTTTGTCCTCAGTGTCTTCGCCCGGGAGACTTTTGACGCGGACCGTCACCGCTGTCCCCGATGTGGAGCCTTAAATGTTGTAAAAGACAAACGAGCCACTTTTTGGACTCCCGGTGGGACGCGGTGTTCGCTCTGTGGATGTGCGGATGTTGGCGCCCCGCACGCCGACTCAAGACCCCGGAGTGCTCGTAGTAACGGACGGAGACGGACTTTATGACACGGACTTAGAAAAGAGCATCAAAAGAACAGCTTCGGAGGACCACGATGGTCCAGAACGTAATTCTGGTGTTTTTCCGCAGGAGGCTGAGCCAGCGGCCGGCGGTGGAGGAGCTGGAGAGCCGGAACATTTTAAAGCGTGAGTACTTTAATGATGACACTCAAATATCATTTCATTTATCTGTTGCTGTTCCTTCAAATACTTCATATCTAAACATGAATGTTTCGTTCGGTTGTGAGTGTTTGTGGCCCCAAAAAAGACAAAATTACCCAAAATTGAGAAAATGAATGCATATCTCTAGGATAATTCCTACAATAATCCTCTATAGAATGAGAGTCATATTTAATCCTCTAAAGCGCTCATTTTAAACGATTTCCCTGACTATTTTTTTTTTTTTTTTGCCTTAATGTTGGATTTAACATCTTAATCTGTAACATGTAAAATCTGTGTTTTGTAACGGGGCATTTGTTGCCCTTGTGACAAGTTTTTCTATTTTTGTTTTTGTTTTGTTTTTTAAATGAAAGCTTTGAATATATTATATTTCTAAAATGACATGATAGATTTCTTTATTCGTTATTTAGGACATGATTTTTATTTTTAGAATTTCTGTGAGATTTTTTCTCTTGCTCATAATATAACATAACAATGAACTAATAATGAACATTTTTTATGTTTTCACTTCAACTTTCATTATTTTATGAATTATTAGTATTATTTGATTTGTTTCTCTATATAACAGTAGGATAATGCGTGGAACTTGTCTGTAAACCTTTTAAACTGCGTTCAGTCCGCCTCCCTGTGAGTCTTCAGCAGCTACAGCAGGATTTGAACCCTCGCCCACACTGAAAGCCTTCAGTAAAATGCTTTCATGTGTGTTCCCGTTGCACCACAATAATCCAAAACACAGAGAAACTGGCAGGTCCCTGCCTTGCTTTAATCTGCCAAACTAGTTCACGGCAGCTCCAGACTGAATTAGATTGAAAAAAAAGGAGAGAAAATGTCAGATTAAAAATCCTATTGGCGGTCTAATCTACCCCGCAGATCAAATCCATCTCTGACCCAAAGGTGAAGTCAATCCATGTGGCCTGTCCAAAGTAGCTGCTGACGGCCCGCTTTTGAGTATTGAGCCCAAGGGGGATCATCAGTGTCTTTATATCATCAGTGTCTTTATATCATCAGTGTCTTATATTTGTGATCCTTTATGCCATCAACAGAAAGAAATGACCAGACTGAACAGGAGGAAAGGAGAGAAATCAAACAGCGGCTGAACAGAAAGGTAAATTCAACAGATTTCCTCTATTCCCCTCAGTTTTATCCCACTCATGAACCAGCCTGTACAGGCCCCGATGAGTCGGTTCAGTAAAAACAACACTCATTGTCATTTGGCAGCTGAACCAGCGGCCGACCGTGGACGAGCTGCGAGACAGAAAGATCCTCATTCGATTCAGCGACTATGTGGAAGTGGCCAAAGCTCAGGACTATGACCGGCGTGCTGATAAGCCCTGGACCAGACTGTCAGCTGCTGACAAGGTATGTGGAACTCTGCCTGTAGGTCCACCTCAAAAACTCCTGTTTGTTACTTTAGTACCAAGGTGTAATCTGGAACACTGATCTGTTTGGTCCTCAAAGTAGATTTATGTGAAAGTGACGAATGTTGTGTTAATGTTCAGGTACTTCAGTCGTCATAAAACACTTTTCCATTAGATTATTGTTTATTTTACACAGCAGACACAGAATGCTCCACTTGTTTTTTCTCCAGGACAGGACACACTGACATGTAGGAAACAAAACAAAGAAACAAATACACTTTTATAGTTTTCTTCAAATGTAACACGCTCAATATAAACACAAATCAAAGTAAGTTTGCTCCAGTTTACTTGTTCATATGTTAGTTGGTGCAAGTCAGGGGTTGTCAACCCTCCCTAGGACCGCCTTCCCACGTAAAGGAGAGAGAGAAAAAAACACGACAACAACAAAAGGAGAAAAAAAATGAACTGGATTGTAGATGTGTCTAATGCCAATGTGAATTATTTGTATGAATCCTTGAATTATTTAAACTAACCATCTTAGTAAATGACAAAAATAAATAAATCTAACCGTTTGGCGGTATCACTGCCTCCTCGGCCCACTAGATGGCGCTCTGAGGCCCACCAATTGGGAGTGGCAGGTGTAAGTGACCACTGTGTGCATTTCTCCAGTGGGCGGAGTCGCCTCGTACTGTGATTAAAGACAAAGAATGAGTATTAAGTTCATGTAAACTTAGTGGCTGAGTTTACTTTTCCATAAAACCCAGATTATCTTCCATAATCCACACCGAAGGCCCAGATTAATTCTTTAAATCGATGCTCATCCATGTATTTATGACGGCTGTTGTTTGTGTCCCTCAGGCTGCAATACGAAGGGAGCTGAACGAGTTTAAGAGTAACGAGATGGAAGTTCATTCCTCCAGCAAGCATCTGACGAGGTCAGTGTGCTCAGACCGCTCAGGTGCTACTTTAGTTATGCTGTGTGTGTGCTGATGATCGGTGAGAGTATCGTCCATCTTCCCATCCATATATCATCCGTATGACCTCATACACACACTAATTAGCCAACGTACTACAGATCCCCCGCAGATCAGAGCCTCATCCAGCCCCTCTAACCACCACCTTTCCATTATAATGAATGGATGCTCTGATTTAGCTCGGGCTTTGCTGACAGCGTAGGTCAAGAAAAGATGGCTGAAAATTCTCCAGCCTGTATTGTCTACGGTCCTGCTTACGCAAAACCCCGTTTTAAGGCGAGGATACTCTGTTTTAAGAGAACTGTCCACCGTGCTATTAATAGGATTTTGATCGATGTAGCGTGTGAATATTTTCGCTCACGCTCGCACTTTCCTCTCTCTTCCCCTTCACAGGTTCCACCGGCCGTAGCAAGGTTTCTTCTGTGAAGAGTTGCTGATACTTGGTTCTGTCTGTGAAGACCTTGCGCGGAGTCTTCCAGTGTCCTGGCCCACAGTCAGTGGGTGTCCTGATATTTGGGTCCAGTGAATCTTGGAGGCTATGTCTCTCGAAACGGAGCTGCCGGTGAGACGGAGACGCATGCAGCAAGCTCCACGTCTGCTCAGAGGAACCTCTCGTTAACCCTCCCTTCACCTTGTCAGAGGAGCAGGAGAAACAAGGTCGTATTCGCCATACAAAAGACTTTTTTTTGTAAACAGACTCTTTTGAACAGCGGCCTTTTCGATGCCACCGGGGGGGAAAACGTGCATGTGGCCAAGTCGACCCGTCCCACTCCAGTACCAGTCCTCACGTCCCCAAGCTGTGTCTGGGTCTCACTGATTCAAGTTGATAAGTTTCATATCGACAGTGTAAAATGTTCTTAAACAGAATCCTCGTCTTGTTTTTGTCTTGTGTACAAGACAAAAAAACCCTTTGTAAGCACTATTTATTGTCTGCACAATACAGGTTTTCAATTTGTAAGAAATCTTGTGTATGGTGTGATTTTAGTCTGTTTTAGGCTGTTGGAATTAACATCATGACATAACAGACATAACGCGTGCTCGGAGTGTCAGATGGGATTATTTTGCTCATGAAGGTCATAATTTGTTGAATAATTACAGACATGAATAGGCTGTAATCACTTTCAATTCACAGAGAATCAGTGACTGTAGTGAGGTTTACCTTCATACATCACATCCTGCTGCATGACAGTGAGCTGTATGTGTGATCCATCATGGAAAGCATCCTTCCCCTCCAAATCAGACATTAATTCTCCACTGCTCCTGGTTAAGCAGGTTAGTCGGATTAAATCCAGGTCCACGTTGGCGTTCTGTCGTTGACCTTATATCATCGGTGCTGCCGCGTCACCCCGGCAGAGTCAAAATCCAGCATTACACCTCTTACCACACTGAGCCATGACATAATTTCCTGATTAGTCCCAGACAAAGGCTTTCCGATAAAAGCAGGGGGGGTGAAAATCCCTTTTCTCGGAAAGGTAGAAATCTCACGCTGTGGTGACTTTAGGGTACGTTCTAGTTTTCCGCTTCAGATTGGCACAGCCTTTTTAGCTCTGTTTGTGACATCATCGCGTGTGTCATGTGAGTCAGAGCCTCCGTCCTGACACGGGTTTAGGACCAGATGGCTGCTCCGCTTGAAGTCTCAATACTGTACACGGAGAACGCTCGCTGCAACAGCTGATAGAGGCCGACGTCCCCTCAGATAACCTGGGAGGCGAGAAGATGCGTGGGCCGAGGGGATGCTCCCGTCAGCCCGAGGGGGATGTCCTGACCTCCGTGTGTTCTTCAGATGGTCCAAGACCGTGACTAAATGCACACACGCACACTGAACATATGCTGTGTTGTAGCCAACTGTAAGCGTGATGACTTTGTGTTAAAAATAGAGGGATTATAAATCACGTCATATTCTTCACCTCTGGCCTTTTTAATTTAAACCGGATTACAATTTTCCACTGTGCAAAGCATTTTGCTGCTCCGCATTAAAAACAGGATGGAACTCATGAGATAGTGAAGATTCAAAGATTTGTTGCCTTTTTGACGTGCTTCATTGCATCGTGTTGTAGCAGCAATCACACAGGTCAAAAGTTAAAACTACTTCAAATCAATAATGAAAAACCAAACAAACGTGGAACTAATTAAGTACATAATTCTGCCAAAGACCAACAGTTCTCCAGTTAAAGCTCTGTCTCATCATGCTGTTGTTTTAAAATGTTGAATTTTAGGCACCCCAGTGGATCACCTGTCAGAGCTCATACCACATACTACAGCAGCACAGGAATGTGGTATAAGTATTTATCATAATAAAGCAGAAATGGCAAAATATGATCCCAAAAAGCCCCAAGATTGTAACTTTGACCCCAGTTTTCCATGATTTTTTGTTGTAAAACTAATCAGACTGATTAAAGAAACATTGAATGTGTTCCTTCCCTGGATCATGTCCATAAAGTTCCATTACGGTCGTCTCTGAACATCTTGAGTTATCCTGCTGATCATCTGAAGAGGAGACAGACAGACAAACCAACCTCCACGTGTAAAAACATCACCTCATGGTGGAGGTAAGAGGTAAAATAAAAATACAACCAATGGAAAATGTTGCAAATAAAGTACCTAATAAGATTTATTCTATTGATATGATTTTTCATCCATGAGGTTACAAAGGGAGGATGAGTTTAGTTTTTTAACTTGTCTCTCAGCTTTGACTCATATCTCAAACAGACATTTTAGAAATCATCATGAAACTGTCGGCTCACGGGTTTCAAAACTTGAACAACGCCCCCGTCTAGTGCTCCGAAACTGGAACCTGTCAAAGGATCCACACGAACAGGGCTGTAAAAGGCCTGTAAAGACTGGTTAAAAACCCCTTAAACTGGTAACTGGTAACTTTACTGGTGATAGCATAAACTTTAAAGCAAACAGTGCAAAGCTATTTAAAGCATTTTAGATACATTTAATGAGCTTTATGCCTAGAAAAGGCATTAAATCCCATTACAATAATGCAAACTTTTTAGGCTGTAACACATTAGATTTCCATTAAAATTGTCTTCACCTGTGTCGGGTATCTATTCATACAGTTTTACCCAGAATGCATCCTGGCACCTTCAGGATCTTTTAGTCATAGAGCTGCAGCGAGGAGGGCAGAATGTCTTCCTACACGCCAAACGACGCAGGCTGCCAGAGACGACCTGGAATCTGGGCTCTGATATCAGTGGAAACTGTTTCAGGTCACATAAAAGGTCAGTCATGTCTGGATCTGAGCGACCAGATACAGAGGGGGTGACCTGACGTGACCCCTCCATCCATCCCACAAGCTAAAGAAGAATGGGGTCAAGACCTGAAGTTCCAAGCAGAACGTAGGGCTCATCGTCACAGACAGTAATCCTCAACTCATTGCCGTCCAAAAGCAGACGGCAATGAGTCAAAGCAGTCTTTAAGGAACACCCAGACAAACAGATCTCAGAGGAGACGGAGGCAGGAGCAGGACGGACCAGGCGAACCAATACACACCATCATGTGATCAATGATAACGAGCTGGTATCCAAACAGACTAAGGTGTGTATTTTTGGGGTGACCTTTGAAACATGGATTTATTGCCTGAATCAGAGTTGAGTCAGAGCCATTGTGAACACGGAAATCCTGCCATGACCACAAACAGATATGAATATTTCATAAGTGTCCTATCACTGCATTAGACTCACCGGATAGTGGAGGTAGTTGTATATCAGCCACGTTCATTAAGAGAGTGCTACACAACCGCATCGACTTTATGACTTCCCATTTATGCCGAAGCAGCCATTAGGGGGTTACTGGACTTATGTGAGCATGAGACTGAAAGTCGTACATATGAGTAGGTGTGGAAGACAACTTTAAGATTCACTGTGATTGACAGATCGGCATCTATCTTTAGATGAACAGGAGTAAAAACAGAGACGCTGGCAATCAGAGGAGCCCAGGTCACCATGCAGGGCTTCACCTGTTTGTGGAGGTTCAGGGTCCTGCTCGTGGGCCTTTGACATGGAGGAGCAGAAAACCAAGCTGGGATGGAAGAAGCAGCAAGAGATTAAAACTGCAACTCTTTTGGTAAATCTGGGTTTAGGAAGTGCATCAAATCTCCTCATGTCTTTGGGATCTTTCAAAATCCCTTTTCAAAGCGTCATGACCCTAGAAAGACCGATCTTGATGTGTGATATCAAACTGTTTCTGTCTCTGACATCATCGTGCCATCTACTGCATGATTTCCCTGAATCTGAGCTCCTTTGATTCTCCTTAATTTCCCCCTAATCTAAGAGTTTTCCTCTGTTCAGGTAAAGTGCAGCATGCTGTCCTCACACTCTCTTGGCACAGTAACCTTGTAGCTGTGGCAGGATAACTTATAATTGTGTCCATCGTTGTTGTCCCAGTAGGTCGAGCCTTTTACACGATAACAGATGGCAAACTCCAACATGGCTCCCGGCTGTAAAAGGAAGGGTGGGACAGGCAGACGAAAATGGAAGACGTCTGTCTGTGGAGCGCCCGGATCTCCGCTGGGCCCGCTTGATACCCAGCAGGCCGTTATGTCCGTGTGTGTTCTCCAGTTGGTGAATGAGTAGTGCACCGAGACCTCCTTCTCAAAAGCTAGGTTGAGCACGTGTATGGTGCCAGTTATGCCGATCTCTGAGCACAGGACGTGCTCCAGACAAACGCTGTGAGCGCGCAGACGCCGCAGGAAGTCAGGGTGAGCGCCCATGTTGTCAGGGAAACAAGGCTTGAAGTAAGGAAGAGACAGCTCCAGGGACTTCCCAAAGGCCAGCTCAGAGTTCATCAGCAGGCGGAAGAGAACGTGTTCAGGGACCAGAGGCTTATCCTGGACTTTGAAGAACTTCACCTCCTCCAACTGGATCCCCAGCGCGTCCACAAAGCGGACTTGCAGACTCTTGAGGCCTCTCCTGGTCTCTATGGACGAAGGAAGAGACTGAGCTCGTCTCCTCATGATGGTCTTGGTTGGGGGGTCACTGTGTGATGACACAGGCCCGGACTCCGAGGAGGTCCTTGGAGCTGGGGGCCGGACCCGAACTGGAGTTTTGGGAGGTTTTGGGTCATAGATGTCACAGAGACGGACGGTGGCGTCTTTAGTGGAGGACATGTTGCTGATGACAGTGATGAACTGATGATGAGTCCCAGTCCCTTTGGAAGACGAACAAACTGCAACGTTAACAAATGCATTTTGTCAAAAACTTAAAAGAAAAAACATAAATATGTGTATAAACATAAAATTAAAATAAAAGAAATCTCACTGAAATCAAAGTGCTGAGATGGCACTTTTTTTTTTAAACAGCCCATTTTTCACAACGAGTGCTTCTGGTGATGTTCGGTGTTTACGTGTCAGGAGTAGGATTGACACATCAATCCACCAATCATGAGCCCAAACACACTCAATGTACTTTCATGGCTACATTATAAGGTAAATAAAAATTTTGACATTTTCAATATCTGTGTACTTTTTACTTTTTACTTTTTTGACTTTTGGGGCTTCTTCTTCGTTTTAAAAGTTAAAACTCAAATGAAATCAAATAAAAACCATATGATGGAGGTTACATAGTATGAAAACAAAAACAGGAATGATCGGAAATTCATACAACTTAACTGAAAATGAAGCCAAATTAGAAAATAATGTTAATGAAAGAAATATTTAGAAACTAATAAAAAAAAAGAAGAGGAACTAAAATTACCTCTGGCAAACGGGAGCAAAATCTGTAATAGCACAATAATCAGGAAACACTCATAACTACAGTTTGTTTCTTAAAAGGACACAGGAGCAGATTTGGAAGAAGTCAAAATATATTACGTTTTCCCTGAAAATAAACATATAAACTTGGTATAAATTTATAGATAAGTAGAATGTTTCATCAATTCACAAAACAGTTTTTAAAAAGCATTATTTATGGATTTTCATGACTTTATAAATATAATACTACTATTATTCATATAGGTTGACAACAACAAATGAATTGAAGTTCCTCTGACGAAACATCACTTTAATTTGAAATAATGTGAACAGAGGAGAACTGCATTAAAACGCTTCAAGTCAGATCAAACCTTTTCAGCAGGGAGTTCTTGTATTTGTTCACCTCTTCGCTCAGTGCAGCTTCAGCCTCTTACGATGACTTTGTCCGCCGACATCAAAATTGTTGTCAACCCATCTGCAGCTACATGACAGTGAAGAAGCTTCCTCTGTCAGTCTGCTCCTATAAACCTCCGTCCAAAAGAAAAACCATCCTCAGCAAAAAACATGGCGCGCCCAGAAATCACAGAGATCCACAACCAGGCGGTTCAAGGTGAATCATTCCAACGGCAGGACTGACACAGAGACACAGAGAACAAAGTGTAATCTATGGCTGCTGCCCTTTACACACAGCCCTGACACATAAGATGAGGCCCTAAATAGGGTTGGGAGGTGTAGTGTGAATATTTATAGCAGATACTGGTCGGCCTGTGATCAACGTTAAAACAGCGCCAAATTCTTCCAGGACGTCTTCAGAGACGACTCCAGGTTTAGATTTGCTCATTTATATACAAATCCATGAGATGTAACAGAGTCTAACTTTTCTGTGGATTTATCCCATCTTGAGTCTGGAGGCTCTAAAACTTCCATGAAATTACTGCAGCTCTTCACAGTGACAGTCGAGGGGAACAACTTATTTGCCAGTAAACTTCCAAAACTTTTCTTCGATTTTTTTTTAATGGCTTCCCACAAAAATTCAGCTTTCTTTAAGTATTTATTGTTTGTCATAATTTTAAGGTATGCCAAAGACAATTTTCCACCTTGGTTGACACTAGAGTTCTATTATATCCTCTAACCAGGCCTTCCACCCATTTTCCATCTCTTACCTGACTTAAAGAAAACCAGATATTAATAACACACACACGCCCTGGACTGTGATGATAATGACCGTGAGTTGATTTTAGAAAAGTTCTCATCTTACACCGTTTATTTACAGTTTGTTGTGTTTCATCATTTTCCAAAACGTTTCCAGGTTTGGAAAACACAATTTCAAATTCCATGACTTTTCCAGGCAGGATGAATTTATGACAAGAATCCTCAAAACAGACAATCAAAAACAGCATGCACTTGGCCGAGGGCGGAGTCTACCACTGGTGGTGAAACGACGAGCTGGCGATGAGTGGTTTAATGACCGGGGTAGGTAAAACGTGTTGATGAGTAGATTGATGGCAGCTGTGTATGCTGAGCAGGTGAGTAGAATGAGTTGAACAGAAAGATGACCAAATATGGAAATTGCTCATCTGCCACACAGAGAGAGAGAGAGACATACAGGGGCAAAGGGAAATGGGGAAGGACAAACACTCACAGAACTCAAGTTACGGCCTGGGACGTGACACAAATGTTGTTATTCAAGTGTGCTCTTCGGTCACAATGATAATCAGAGAAACCATGAATGAACATAAACATCTTGACTGATTCCAGCTCCTCCTCTCCGTCTCTTCTGCTATTTTTTATAATAATCATTATATCTCAGATCTTTATTGGGTGATGGTTGTTTTCACTTTATTGTAATCATGTTTTTTTTAAGCAGTAAGCAGAACCCCCGTAGAGAACCCAGTACGCATTGAGATCATTCAAAGAGTCCATGCCTCATGCCTCAGAAGCCTCAAGAGTATGGACCCCTTCTCTCTGGCAAGGAAAAGCATGGATGCTGTTCTTCTTCAGTTTCAGAGTTCAAATGAAAGAGGAAACCATTTTAACCCCCCACATCCCATCCCCCAAAAGGTATTGCTGGATGTCATCATTTGATCGTTCCGATCTTTTTGTCAATTCCAAACAACCAAAACAAAGACACCCAATGCACACAATTTTTATCCCTGGAAAAAAGAACAATAGACGCAAGCAAAACAACACCCAACGAGATGGACGAAAACATCTTCTCAGCTAAATATTTCAGCCTGCGACACACCTTGAATAAAGACAAATGGGATGATCTGATTGATAAATTTCTGCTCATCTGTCCATTAATTTATCTGAGTTTATGTCAGTTTTGTTGCTGTTGCATCAATCACAGTAATCACATTATAGACAAAGATATCTAAATATAATGTGCTTACACGTTTACTAACTGGGAAAAATAGGACAGAGGTGACCCCCCGCACCCCCCCCAGGCCCTAAGACACCCAAGCCCAACAGCAATACAAACACCTAGGATACAGTAAAATGAAAGATGCTGCCATACTGCCACTTCCTCGATATCACCACTAGATGGCAATACTGACCTTCAAGAAAGAAGAAGAAATGGAGCAGTACGTATATGTGTGTATATGTGTGTTTGTGTTCTACGTTAACACACAGTTGATATTGATTCCTCTTGGAATTAAATCCTCTTCACTTGTACAGGAAACTCAATTGATTAATCAGGAAAACCACATATAGCAGTTGGAGTGAATGGAGATTTAAATACTTTGATTGGAATTAGACATCAAACTTTAGAAAAGCTACCACCTCCATCACTTCAGATCTGAAGAGTGGAGGACCTTTTGTATCATTTTCTCATTAGTATTCATGTATTGATTAATGAAGAGGTCAGGTTTTAATCCTAATTTAACGGTTTGCATATCCCCATCATGATATAGATCTTCAATTCAGAAAGTCAGATTATCCCATTGGAATTAATACCTGTTCATAATTTGCATATGGTCCTTTTGGAACTGAGATAATATATCATAATTGTTAAGGTAATAATACCTTAATATTACAGGATGTCAAAACATATTACAAGTCAGTAATTTTCAAGTGATGTCACAGAGGAATCTGTGGTCAGGATGACTGTCAGCAGTTCTTCAGGCAGAAGCTCCAGGCAAGACTCTGTGTCATCATCACTACAAGCTGACATCTGAAGTCTCACCAAGGGGAAACATCTCCACTCATCATACTAGGGCCACTGTCCAATCATCAAGTGGATTAAAATGACCATTTTCCACAGCTCGTACATGAATTTGTAAATACCCATGATACGGAAAGATGCTCCTGTAGGATCATGTGAAGGAGTGCGAGGCTCTGTTGCACTTCCGGGTACTGTTTCTTTAAATCTCTTACATCATTAAATCAATACCATCGAGACGCGGTAGCCACGCCCCCCCCCCCCCCCCTCCTTCACCC